>JAEQML010064301.1:0-22202 GCA_016904865.1 Pissodes strobi | reverse complement strand
CAGGAGCGCACCAGTTCGTCGTACAACTAGAAACACCTAGAACATCGATTTACCAGAACTCCTTTGTCTGGCGCACTGCATCACTGTGGAACTCACTTCCAGGACATCTGTTTCCCACTAATTACAACCTACAAATATTCAAGAACCGTGTCAATCAACATCTTCGCACACACACCGCTCGTCGAGCGCCATAGGATCTACCTTTAGTGTGTGTGCCACTGCCATAAAAAAAAAAAAAAAAAAAGTAGAATGTGATCCTCTTACGTTACAGTTAATTATGTCCAGCGAAGGCCAGAGAGTATTTGTAAATTATTCCTACTGCAGAGTTTTTGAGCACTATTCAGTGTTAAGGTGCTTTAATTGTGGAGAATACGATCATAAGGCAGAGGAATGTAAATCAAGTTTTGACTGAAACTGTCCTGTATTTCTTAAGAAAGCTGAAATCCAAAGGCGAAAATTTAGAAATGTGTTTTAGCAATCAACATCTGTACAACATCTTGAAATGTAAGATTGATATATATGAGGTATTATTTTCGCAGGAGAATTATGACATTGCCTGTTTCACGGAGACATGGATGAATTCTGGTGAAATGAATGTTCTAAAAATTGAGAATTATTCAGTCGGCAGTGCTTTCTCAAGAAAAAAACATTGTACAAGAAATGTACAAAAATTTACCGAAAAACTTTGGGTGCGGCGAGAAGGATGTATTTTGATAATATTTATAATGATTGTGATAACAAGTCAAAGGCCGCGGAAGGTTATTGATATGGGTGTACAAAATACAAAAAGTAAAAAAACAAAAATTACTGAATTGATCACAGAGTCAGGTAAAATAAGTGACAAAAAAGAAATCGCTTCTTTTTTTAATAATTACTTTGTAAGCTTACCTCTTGAAATTGGGGAAACATTAAAACAAGTCGAGCCCAATAACATTAACGATAAATTGTAGAGCAATAATAACTCAATGTACTTAGATGAGACTACGGAGGGAGAGGTATTGAGTGTTATTGGAAGCATGAAGAATTCTTTTTCGATGGGTATTGATAATATCAGCTCAAGAATGCTTAACGAAGGAATTGAATATTTACTAAGGCCGCTTAAGTATCTTATAGATGTATCTATAAAACATGCAGTGTTTCCACGAGTGTTTAAAAAAGCAAAGGTCGTGCCTTTATTTAAAGGTGGTGATACAAAAAGTGTTTGTAATTTTAGGCCTGTATCCGTATTGTCAACTTTATCTAAAGTGCTGGAAAAAGTGATCTTTAATAAGATGATGTCGTTTTTGTCCAGATTTCATATATTAAGTCAACAACAACATGGCTTTCAAAAAGGTAAATCCACCGAATCGGCTATATTGCAATTTTTAAATTGTTTGTATAAACATTTGGACAACAGGGAAAAGTGCATTGGTGTGTTTATGGATTTGAGTAGATTTGGTAGAGCATGAGCTTTTATTAAGTAAGGTTGAGAAATATGGTTTGAGAGGTAGAATTGGTGAATGGTTAAGGTCCTATTTGCAAGGTAGATCATAGTTAGTTGATATTAATGGAACGCGTTCTGATTTTAGGGATATAGAGTACGGGGTTCCGCAGGGATCCGTTCTGGGACCCTTGCTTTTCCTTTTATTTATAAATGATCTCCCAGAAATTGTGGATCAAGGAAATTTAACAATGTTTGCGGATGATAACAGCTACATGACATTTGGAAATGAATTGTTTTTTGTGCAGAATGAAGCTCAAAGAATGATAAATATATTTTCTGCATGGTTTAATGAAAATCGACTATTTCTTAACAGCAAAAAGACAGTATTTATCAATTTTACGCCTCGAACTCATAACTATAGAGAGTCGTTGTTAATTAGGAACAGTGACAAATCTATACAATAGGTGACTTCAACTAAATTTTTGGGAATTCATGTGGAGAATAGTCTAGGATGGGAAACTCATATCGGTGCACTATGCAATAAGTTGGCTTCAATAGCATTTGCTACTTATAGATTGAATCAGGTTTGCAACAAAAATGTAGTTATGTCCTATTATTATGTACAGTTTTATAGCCGTATAAAATATGATATAATATTTTGGGGTTGCTCCAGTCAAATTGTTAGAGTTCTGCGAATACAGAAAAGAATTTTAAGGTCTATTCAAGATGTTAAAAATAGGCGTGTCTCCTGTAAACCAATATTTAGGAAATTAAATTAGGATTGTTAACGATAACTTGTGTATACATTTTAGAAATAATACTTTATGTTAAGCAGAATCTTTTAGATTTTTGTACAAATAGAGAGGTTCATAGTTATGACACTAGAGGTCAATATGATTTGAGGGTGCCTGCTCATAATTTGGCAACTTTTGAAGATAGTCCTAATTATGTTGGTATTATGTTCTATAATAAGTTGCCTGGTCATTTAAAGAATATTCATTGTATTAAATCTTTTAAAAAAGAAGTAAATAACTTTTTAAAATTGGAGTGTTTTTCACTGTTGCTGAATATATGAGCGGCTACACCTAACTATATAATTATATGAATCCATTACTAATAGCAGATATTGTATGGCTGTTTTGGATTTTTTTGTTGTTATTGTTAGTGCGGAACATTGTTTTGTTTGTTAGTCTTTAAAGTTATGGAATTCCTGACTTAATCTATACAAGTTTGTACCTTTTGGTTTTTGCAGTGTTCATTTTTAAACCTATAGCTTTAGATGCCTCGTTCAGCTGCTGCAGCATTGCTCTCAACTCGTATGGGTCTTCTGAAATGAGGACTATGTCATCCGCAAATCGTAAATTACTAAGATACGATCCATCGATTTTTTAGACCTTTTTCCTGCCATTGTAGTGTTTTAAGGACCTCTTCCAGAGCCAGTGTAAACAGCTTTGGTGAGATGGTGTCACCCTGGCATGGCGGACTCCTCGGTTTAACTTTATTTTTCCCGTCGTAGTGTTATTATTGATTCTCACATGCATTGTTGATTTTTGGTAGATATTCTTTATAAGTGTGCTGTACCTTGAGTCTATTCTGGCGTTATTTAACCCGTTTAAAAAGGACCGTGTTTCTATAGAATCCGAACGCCTTATGAAAGTCTACAAATGCGAGGCTTATGGGTATGTTATATTCTGTTGTTTTCTCTATGAAGTGTTTGCAAGTGATCAATGGTGCTGTATCCGCTGCGAAAACCCGCTTGTTCCACTGGCTGGTAGAAGTCTAATTTATTTGAAAGGCGGTTTGTAATGATCTTGGTGAGAAGTTTATAGAGATGCGACAGCAGACTGATTGGTCGGTAGTTTTCTATATTCCTTAGGTCGCCCTTCTTGAACAGGAGCACTACCTCGGCATTATACCATTCCTCTGGTACTTCACTCTCGTATAGACATTTATTCAAAAAGATCTGGACTCTCTTTTCGAGGTTGCTTCCCCCCAGTTTCAACATTTCCGCCGTGACTCCATTTTCACCAGGGCACTTGCCATTTTTCATACTCTTTAGGGCTTCTCTTATTTCGTCCAGGGATATATCTGGCATCTGCTCTGAACCTACGTTAGTTACCTGAGTTGAGATATTTGGATCTTCATCTGCGTTATTTGTAGATGGTGAGTACAGTTCTGTGCAAAATGCTTCGATTGATTCAGAAATCGTTTTTGGATCCGACATAACTATTCCCTGTTTATTCTTTATCTTCCTTAGTTCGTTCCTTCCCTTTGACAGTCTAGATCTGAGAACCCTCATCATATTTGCGTTATTCTCGACATACATTTTTGGAGGCTCAAAATGAACATTATTGGGCGTGGCACGTGGACAAATGTTCTGCCTACGGCGGGCTTCCACCTTTTGTACTCATGATAGACAGTATAGGGGCCCAAAAAGCTGAAGAGTCCCGGGGCCCGTTTCGCCTCTCGGCGGCCCTGAATCGATGTTCCAGAAAAACACTCAAATATAATTTATGTATTTCGCATTTTCTCATATTTTTCTTATAGAAAAACATGCAAATGCATTAATAGAAAGTTTCCATTTTATTAAAAATTTTGATTTTGTATTGTGATTACAATTGCTGCTCTTGTCCCATCGAGGCGGGGCAAGAGCATGCAAGCTGATATTGCAGGTATGGACATTAAAATATTTAGGCGGGGCAAGAGCAATGATATTTTATATTGAATATATTTAGTTCGAAAAAAAAAATTCAAAAATATTTTCCGAAAATTTCAAATTTTGACGTGAATACTCTAGAAAGGGGTTTTTGGGTGCGCTGAATTCGATTTTTGCATCTAAAAAATCGTATGAATTTTCTGTACTGAAATATTCAAAAAAAATAATTCCAATAAATTATTTACTTTATCCTCCTGTATATGGGTTTGAAAATTTAATTTTCATAAGGGTAACATGCAAATGGACTCCTTTAGCCGTTTCCGTAATACGCTGCACTAGCCCCTTTAAATTAAGCCGCTCTTGCCCCAGCAGCATATGCCGATGGGGCAAGTGCAGCGTATCAACAAAAACATATCTTCTCCAAAATATCAGCAAAACTATTATCACTAATAGAAAAAAGGTGTACAAATGTGTTTACTTACCAATTATCAAAGCGAAAACTCAAAAGATTATTTGGATTTTGACGGATCTTCTATACAAAACCAACTTGTTGTTGAACTTAATATGCTACTAAATTTTCGCGTGCCTGTTATACACAAAACGCCGGTCACAGACCCCTAGTGGGCTAATAGTAAACTTAAATAGATGGGCAGCACGATTTACTTTAGTGAAGAAAATTTAAATGCAAAAGCTGCTCTTGCCCCACCTTACCTTAACTTCGTTTATTAAAAATGAGCAGCTTAGCAACGTTGCGGTTAAAAGAAGACAAAAACTGCAACTTCTAGGCGAAAGTACATCCAACCCACAGTTCCATTATGGGTCTTAATTAAACCAAGAGGAATGCACAAAAGTAACAGTTAATGGGTAGAGTTAAGAGCAATATATGAAATTTGAAAAATGTAAAATCAAAGCCAGTAACTTGCCTTGGGTTAATTTTAGTTGAGTAAAAGCTATTTCACACGAGGATACTGTATGCGAGATACGCGTATCCGAGATACAGAATCGCGGTCGAGAACTTGGACTGCTGCATCGAATTCACTTATTTCTTTAATCAGTACTAAAAATAGTCGCAGTGCCGTGCATAGGTTCATCACTATAGACTTAGTAAATAATACCTATGACGATTGAATTTATGCTGAAAAATATCCTGCGTCTATGATACCTTCTCCGATACAAAAGTATCCATGTCAGAACACGTTCATATATCGTAATGGTAATTTTGTATGCGGCATGCGCATTCAGCGTCCGGCGGCTGAAGTTGCCGGGATACCGTGTGAATAGGTTTATTTGAATGTATGTTTAACCTGTATCTCGGATACGCGTATCTCGCATACAGTATCCTCGTGTGAAAGAGCTCTTAGTGGCGAAGCGAGTGAAGGGTCATGCGTTTTCCCTCGCTTATCTAGCTCGGCCTATTAACTATCTCTTTTGTGCATTCCTATTATTTTGGTTAAGAGCCAACTGATTAAGAAACTCTGGGGTGACAGTACTCTTGCAACTTCTAAAAGAGGACACGAATGGAAACTATCGATTAAGTTCCAATTGTCACCAAAATATTTTAGATGAGCTTCAAGTTTATGCTGAAGATCCCGATCCAACTAAGGTACTTTTTGATCGCCGCTGTAGTTGTATTGTTTGTGACCACGGGTATTTTAATCGTTTAACCCAAAGGCATTTAACCTAAAGAGACCAGACAACTCATTCATAAAAATCCGAAAACTTGCATTCAACATCAACAAAACGCTTGCCCCGCCTCCTTAAATTTGTATGAATCACGAAGAAAACCACAAAACTTCTCCCATCTCCCCTTCGAAGTGCAAGTCATATAGCCATTGGCGGTTCCATGTTTTTGTTTTTGCTAACTACGGTGAGAGGCGTGTGTACATTGACGTGACAGGTTATCGATTCATCATATGGAAAGCGGCGCCATCTCTTACTACTGCTCAAACTGATAATAAGCGGGACTTTTAAAATAAGCTATTTTATAGAACTCTGGGCAACAACATTTTGTCACTTTTACAATTTTTATTATTAATATACATTAAAATACAAGAGATTATATATACATAAATATACTGCGCATTGAGTACTGAAAGTACGCATTTTACAGCAGCCCCTCTTCCTAAAATACCTACCGGGCAGATGTTTGCTGCGTGAGTTATATCACCTTCTCTTATGGAAACCGCTGACGCGTAGTTTGCTGAATTAGCAGTACAAGTTTATATATTGTAATTTCTAGAAACATATGTATTAATATTCTTTGACATGTAGTAGTATCAAGTACTTTGTAACTTTTATCGAATAAATGTTTTTTAAAAAGAGATTTGCTATATCAAATAAGTTAACTCGTGCGTCATTATTTCCTAAATCCCTAAATGGTCAGGTCTTAATGTATAGACAAGCGGGTACGGACAGTGTAAACCTTATCGAATCGAGCCCGAGCCCCGAGCCATTGAGCCATTGAGCCATTGCGTCAAAATATGAATCCATTTTCAAACGATTCTGATAAAAAAAAAATTATACAACATTTCAACGGGTCAAGCAATTTCAGAAAAAACTGAACAATTCTTGTTGAAATATTGGAAAAGTTATTAAGAAAAACAAAATTTTAAATTTTGCTACAGCTCTACCAAAAAAAAACTCCACTTCTGGGCACTTGGTAGCAGTAAGAATGCAACAAAGTCTTAACGCAGTGACGGATTCAGGGGAAGGGCGGTGGGGGCAATCGCCCGCCCCCTTATTTTGAGAGGCGAGGAAAGAAAAAAAGCAGTTAGGTTAGGTTATTCTAATTTCATATTATTGAAGAGAAACTTTTATTAAATATTTTGTTAGGCGAATATCAGATTTGAAAAAAAATACTGCTTCAAGAGTTTGTTGACAAAAAACTGTCCCTAACAATCATGACAATGCATTAGACGCATTAAAATATTGCGACGATATATGTATTTCCAAACGTGAAACAATTTTTAATAATATTAGGTTATTAGTTATTACGCCCTTTCTGTCCTTCTAATGGGCGCAAACCTTCACTCCAGCTTAGAAGGAACTGGGAGTGAATAATCTCAAATCGAAGGAACAAAAAAAAATTAATTTCGAGAATTTAAAAAAAATTAGATATTGAATGAAATAAAGTATGTCAATGCGTCGGCTAAAACGAGCTGTCGCCGAGCGTATAAATTAGGCCCTAGCTCAAATGCCGGAGAGTAGGGTGCGGGTTGATTTATTTAAGGCGCCACGGGCTTTTAGACAGCCCAAGCGAGAATTACCCCAAAGTTGAAATATGGAACTCGTTTTAGCTTAAGGTTCGCGACAAAATAAATGAATACCAAAAATTCGTCATTTATGTCTATCAGGCAAATCGATCAAATGAAACAACAAAAACGAGTTAGAAAATTAGATTAAATATATATACCGGCAATTTATCAGTATTAATAATGAAAAAAAATAATTGCCCGAAAATTAATCAAAATCAAAGTCGGTATAAAGCAAATACCCGAATTAACCAGAGAAAACAACTAAAGTCGATGAGAACAAATATTCAAAAATTAATCAAGAATGACAAATATTCAAAAATTAATCAAAAATAATCAAGAACGTTTCAATTATTGAGGTACTTAATGAAGCGGCCTGTTCCGTTGGAGATTCGCTTAAGTTCTAATTAAATAAAACAGTTGAATAAACAAACAAGGATTGGTTTTATTACCTAATAATGAAATATCACAGCTGGTTAGGAGAAAAAAAATTAAACTGGAGAAAATTTCAGTATGTTAATTCTTATGGTTACAGTGTATTCTTAAACGAAAAAAAAAGGTAGGCTTTACTCGGTGAAATAATTCACACGCTTAATCTAAACAAATTCCGAAATATTCAATTGTAATTAATGACGATCGCTCAAAGCATTAATAAAAAGAACGTCAGTAAAATATGTTGAAAGCCAGCGATACTGCAAATAACTTCTCGTTATAGGTAAGTTCAATTAGCTCGAGTAATCACCTAATTAAGGACTAATTCACGGAACTCGAATCTTGATCCGTCACAAATGCCGTATAACTAACTAACTATGGTCATTCAGTTCAGTTAAGCTTCGTTGATAACTGCCACAAAAACAATATATGAAAAAAAATTAGTTAGACCTGGCGTTACTAAAGCCACCAATTAATTACAGACCTTAACGTATGGCCATTTACTCCACGGTCAAGTTACCGGTAGGACACAGATAATAAACAATCTGTTCGAGTAAAGAAAATATCATAGGCCGCAATGAATGAATACAATTAAAAATACCGCAAAGTCTACTAGGCTGTAACAACACTAGTAGTTATCTGATCTACGGTTATCCAACGTAAGCCAGAAATCGTGAAATTTGAGAATAATAATAAAACTAGTTCGACCGACAACGTTATTGCGTCAGTCAATTAAAAGTTCAAAAAAAAATTCGATCCAAAATCTGATTTATTCTAGATCAACGGATCTATCTGAATTTTACAATTTGATTTGATAAAATCAAGCATCTCAGGCTCGACAAAATTGCCCAAAAATTCAAAGTTCGTTTAAAAGAAAATTTTAATGACTAAATGTTACCTTAATTAAGGAGAAAAAGGTTAAAAGCAAATTTTTGTTCGAAAACAGAGCAAAAAAAAGAACAAAATAATAATAATTAGGGATCGTAGGTTAATTACGCACTATGGCCGCTAAATATATGAAAGAAAGAAAATAAAATAGAAATTGCTCACTTGGCCGACGAGTAACTCCTCGGGCAGCTTCCAGGGACGAACTGCTCACGGCAGAAAGAAGACTTATTTGACAGGCGAAGGACTGCAAGGCTCTATATAGCTAGTACCGCTAGACAGGCGTAGCCAAGGAACACTCTGTCGCTAACGCTGCTCGTCGATAACGATGAACAACTCGAATAGGTCAACGGTAGCAATAGACCTCACGGTAGAAGTAGACCCAACGGTAGCAGTAGACCCAATGGTAGCCCCCTGTGTAGGGGTAGCCAGGTGCTTAACGCTAGACGGCTTTCAGTTGGGTAAGTGGGCTTCTTGCAAAAAGCAGCACTCAAATCTCACAAAGGACAGTTTCAGACACCAACACTTAAGAAAAGATATGGCAAAACTAACGACTGAAACTGTTAAAATGACCCGGTTGGAAAAATCCCATTAACAGGTAAAAATCAAAATTAGTTCCAACCGGCGGCCAATATAACTGCTTGACTCACCAAGGTCGTAGAGAGAGTGGCGCCAGTAAACCGACAATTCAAGAAGCAGGCTCGGAAAATCGCTCAACCAATGAATATCCAGCACGGTTAATCACAGGTTCCTCTCAATAATTCGTCCAAGTGAATTAAACGATAAAAACCTGGGATTTCGATGTCCCAGAGTCGCTAAAAGCGCATTGTCTTTAAGCCACTTCAATTAATAGAATTCCCAATTATTCAGAGACAATTAAAATAAATGCGTGCGACGCACAATTCTATCAACCAATCCCAAAACAGCATGCTACGAAGCCGGAAACAGAGCCTTTTACCATCGACTTTATCTTCACGCGCTAAATTCAATTTGTTAAAAATCGAATCGTTTCGCACCGCGGATTTATGTAAATTTCTCGATCGAGAGAACGTCGAAGCCAGGTCAGCCGGAACATCTACGAGGGTTTTCCTGTTATCACCCACGAATGCGTTCGGAACCATATGAAGGGTGACGAATTCTAGGGTGATTTAGGCATCGATATACGCTAGACAAAACGTACTGTGACAAGGTTGCTTGCCAATAAGTAATGCTACACCAGCAAGAAGTTTAAGTAATTTTTTAGAAGACGCGTCAGACCGATTTTGCAGTTTTTCTTCAGAAACACATAAATTGAGTGTTTTTAGGTACGTCATTTTAGACGTTTTTTATTTGCCGAAACCTAACAGGAATCAACTGTCTTGCGGGACAATGAAATGAATAGCGGTGCGGGGTAGGTAAAAAAGTGTATAAAAATAGAAAATATTGAATTTGCAAAGACGAATTCTGTTAAAAATATGTGCTACTTTTATAAATATTCCAGCGACGTAACGAGGTTAAGGAAAAGAGCTCCACTGCCCCATTGCAGTTGATTAATTTTTTATCATTCTACTAATATTTCACTTCGCGCAGGACCCTCCGCTCGCTTCGCTCGCTCCGGGGCGCAACCGAATAAAACTAACCCAAGGCGTGCCCAAAAAGAGAAAAGAAACTGAATTGATACTGTCAGAAATTTTAGTCTTTTGCACACGTGAAACTCTATTTTATTTTTTTTTGACAGGAAAGTATGAGTTTCCGCAAAGCAAAATGTACTGTACTGCACTTCTATAGGTCAGTTGCATGCTTAGGTAACATAAAAATCCAAAAAAATCTGACACGTCCTCTAAAAAATGACCGAAAGACTGATTAAGTCATTTTCTCAATTAAGACTTTCTGCCTTAGTATAACTCAATATCCATAAGTATATTGAAGGAGATGAAGAAAAAAAATAATACATAAATTTGTAAGTAAAAAAACAGACAATTAGAATTTGTTTTATAGGATTCTGTTCATTGTATTACCTACTATAGTTTTTTTTTTTGCTTAAAAGTACTTATGTGTTTTGGTCGTTTATTGAAGTTTTGTTATTTTATGTTACGGTTTAGTTATTTCTATAGGTACATACCTACATAATAATAGCATTCTGAGAATTAATTTTATTTTTTATATTTAAATCCGATTTTTTTTTGTTCAATAAAAGCGCTTATAACGATTAAAGTATGTTTTGCAGTACCTATATGTTGCAGATTATTAAGGCGTTTGATTTCAAGCTTATATCAAATGTTTTTTAAAGCTACCTAATACCCATACGTATAGGATATAAGTGTCCCCTTTTTCATGTTCTGGATCCGCCTCTGTCTTAACGTATCCATTAACACCAGTGATGTAATTATTTACGATGGTTTCTTTGTTATGCACTCAATAAGAGACATAGCATCTTCATTCGGCAATATATCTAAAAAATTGATGCAAGTATTTATTAGAAATTCTGCGAGTACTGTCGTAGTTGTGTGATGAATAATTATTGAACAGGTGGGCGTCACTTATAATGAAATACTAGCTCAGTCCTCAGTCGCCAATTTGTGAGGATAAATTTAGTTGAACACTAATTTATAGCGAAAGTTAAGTTATCTAATTTAACTAAGTATGAGATTCGTTTTCCCTGAGGGGGTGAGTTGTCCCTTTTATTACTTAATTATATTTTGGGCGCCAGAGTTCCGAGAGACAATGCAAACTGAGTATAAACACTTAAAG
The DNA here is from genome assembly GCA_016904865.1 of Pissodes strobi. Lineage (NCBI taxonomy): Eukaryota > Metazoa > Arthropoda > Insecta > Coleoptera > Curculionidae > Pissodes > Pissodes strobi. Next base: position 10,825 of record JAEQML010064301.1, on the reverse strand, counting down.
ATCAAAAACTATAATGATAAGCATATCAAAAATTTGCCCTTATAATTCGCATCTTAACGATCTCGATCTTTCAATAAAGTAAACAAAGTAATTTTAAAACAATAATATATTATTTTTATAATTAATTTACAAATATGAGTGATGACGTATAAAAAATTGAAATCTATATAATCAGATTTAAATATAATTTATGAAATTGTTTGAAATACAGTTTTTTCTTTTGAATAAATTGACTAGCAATGAGAATTAAATCTAATGTAAAAGATTAAAAAAAAATTAATGAATAAGTAACACGATTACAGTGGTCTTTACAAATTTATTTGTCTTATGATTGGCTAATACTTAGCTTGTCCAACTATCCTGTAACCATGCAACCGTATTGGGACTTCTACTGGAACCTGCTTCTGCCTATTCCCAACTTCAATTGACTTGAGGTGATCTAGGAATTAAAGGTTGGCCGAGTATCTGCTCCCTCTACTGGTCTGCTATAGCGACGTGGACGGACACCTGATGCTTGAGAAGCCCGATGTTTTTTCCGGCCAATTCGGGAATTTTGTATGGATGGAAGAGAATATAACCTAATTTTGGACCAATGTATATCGCTAATTAAAAAATTATTCAGGAAAATATCCTGTGGACCTCAGTTAGACGATTTCAAAGAAGGAAGTAATCAACAATTTGAAAATTTACTGGTTAAAGCAGGTATAATCAAAAACTTAAATTACAATTTTAAGTTGAGCAAAACTTATAAATAACTACAGTTAAGCAAAGTTATAAATACCTACTGTTTCTCAAGATATTCTTTTTCTTTACTTAAAGACATGAAATTCAAAAGAAATTATGACTGAAATTTAAAATTCAAAAGAAAATGTAGGAACTACGTTCCAAACAGTGGCTCTCGGCAAATTTAAATAAAAGATAACTTGAATTTAATGATAGATAGAAAAATAGAGGTACAACCTCTCTTTAAACGAGTCTTATAACTCAAAATAAGTAATTTCTATTACTCTTCTATATGGCCCTTGGCACATAAACGTTAATTGAGTGTAATTACACCTCAATTAATTAAAGATAAAGTCAGGGTAATCACTATCTCGCATTGAGATATGAATAAAGATAAAAGATAAAGAAAAAAACAGGTAAATTTACACATGTGAGCTCAACCTCTCATAAATGCAAATAAACGTCGATACATCAGTGTTGAGACGTGACAGGGCAAGTGCTAATAATTATATGCTTGCTCTCTATAAATGAGTCTCATAACTCAAAATAAGTAATTTCTATTACTCTACTATATGTATATGGCCCTTGGCACATAAACGATAATTGAGCGTAATTACACCTCAATTAATTAAAGATAAAGGTAATCACCATCTCGCATTGAGATATGAAATAAGATAAAAGATAAAGAGAAAAAAAAACCAGGTAAATTTATACATGTGAGTTAACCCCTCATAAATGCAAATTAATGTCGATACATCATTGTTGAAACGCGACAGGGCAAGTGCTAAGAATTATATGCTTGATATTACAAATAAACTGAAATTATAATGAAATAAGCCTGAAAAGAAAAAATATTAAACCAGCAATATTATGAGGGAAAATTCGAAGGAATTTTACTGAAAATTCAATTTACTACCTTCACAGGAATATATAGAATCCAAGAATTTCCCAAACAATACTGTTAAATTTAAATGGAAATATGTAAAACAATGTGCGTGACCGCTAAACGATGAAATAATTACGTTCTCTGTAAATTTGGATTAAACCTCTATCAATTACATGATTTTTACCGAACGGTCACTAAAAAATTAAGATTATTGAATCGAAAGTGTAATATAAAAATGCTAATTACTTGCTTAAGCAGAATATGATTAAGTGAATCAGAAACAATTATTAATTATGTCTTTAAAAAATAAAAAAATTAGGGAAATATATGCAAGATGAATAAAATATTTCAAGATAAAAAACTAGCACTTACCCAATCAGGCGTCACCAACAAGATAAGCGGCCTTCCTTTCAAAATTCAAGACGTTCAACAAATTCTAATTTTCGATTTTTTCATTGGATAATTTAGATCATGTTACCACTACTCTGGGTCATGCGGCGTCAAATCAAAGAAATACACAATATATACTAAATAATAGTAATCCGTATTAAATTAAATGCATAAATGGTAGGTATTAAATAGCGAACTACGCTTTCCAATTACCCACTACATGAGATAAGCCCATCCCCAAATAGATGCCACTACTCAATATAGAAATCTACAGCGACACGAATCCGCAAATTGTTGGTATAAACCAGCGTACCTGTTCTTCCTAAATAATTAGTTGCACGAAATATACCCATTCACGAATAGATGTCACTGGCGATTCATATACCAAACATCAAAAATCACTGGTAATAAAAATGAATTCAGTGGAGCGAGCGAAATATACTTATATTCCGTTATAGTTGCTCTTCATAGGTATATTTTCCCGTCAATAAAAGATACGGAACATTTATTGAGACAGAACCCGAGGACAACAATACGTCCACCGAATTTCTCTGAAGGATTGAAAAATATATATTTTAAAGAAGCTTTGGCTGAATTTATTATCGAAGATTGGTCAAAGGATTGCATGGCGCCATTTATTAGGGAATAAAATAATTTATGTGAATTATCTACACTGCAATAAATATGAAGTACAACAAAACAAAGTAATATCAACAATAGAACCACACTTGTCATGTACCGGTCACGAAGAAGTCGACACGAAATTTGTGTTTCATGTTTGTAATGTGGATTTTGATGGCCATGTGACAATAAGATGCTCAGATACTGACATTTTGGTGATTATGCTTGAAAATATGAATTCAATTCAATACATGTTGGCACTGGAATAATCAAAGAAATATCAATATCACGAAGTTGTATGAGACATTGGGTGGAGAATTATGTTCGTCGTTGCCAGCTTTACATGCGCTTTACTTTTGAGTCGCGTTGTTCTAGAACTCTTTTCTTCTTCTGCGAAATTTTGGGGAACTTGATTATTTCTCATAAAAAACCAATAGCTACTGGCTTGTATTTTTGAGAGTCCGAAGTTAAATCTCCTTACTCCTACATTTTGTGGCCAAAACGCGGGGTCGTAAAGTTCATCTTTTCTTTCCAGAGGACATGTTACCACACTTGTGTTTTTACTTTTTCAAAGCCATCCTGTTTCTTGATATGTTGTAAAACTTGCTCTGCAGTGGCGTGCTTTTAATTCGATATATGTATATCCATGCCTTTCTTTCGGCTCCTACAAAGCCTGATTTTTCCCCTTCCTGTCAGACCGTTGTCGTTCCTTTGTCGTTCTTTTTGGCGATCGACGTTGTACCCTTCGATATCCTTCCTATTATCAATTTCATTGTCCTCTTGTAAATCCCTTTCTAAATTTATAATATTGTTCATCTACATGAGTCCTAAGTCATGTCAAAAAAATTTCACTTGGTTATAAATCTTTTGTTTTTTAATTTTATTGCCACTTCTCATGACTTCCGGCACGCAGCTGACTATTTATTTTTCAAACTATGTACCATAGACAATTTATCATAAAAAATTCAACCGGTCTAAAATAATTCCCAATTCCATTTTTGTTACAACTATCTCATCTTCCCGCCGCAGCATCCAGCGCTGACGGTCGATTCAGTGGCTGTCTATATCCCTACGATATTAACCCACGGTCTCTAAGATCGACCGAATCTAAAAATGCCGCGAACTTCCGATCCATCCCGACCGAAAGGCTGTGTGTCGCGGTAGCTTCCTGTCTAAATACTTTGAGTTCAGTGTATCAACAGTGTTAGCGAAGCGTGTATATTTATTCCGTTAGAGACAAAGTTGGTCCGTGAGACCGAGGTTAGTAAACTTGTAATAAACATTTATAGGTTCCCGCCGAGGTCGGATTCGAACTCGGCGTCGTCAAAAACCCCCCTAACCTGAATTTTAACCCTCCAGGTCGAACGACACCAAGAGGCCCTATTTGGGCCTAGGAGACTTAGCGATTTAAAATTTTAGGTGGGAGTTCGGACCGATGCCCTTCATCCCCCTGCCGAATACGAACTCGCTAGCTCGAAATTTAGGTAAAAAAAAAGCCGGTAGGAGCAGAATTTCCGGTAGGCTCCAAATACGAAAAAAAACGTCTCCTAAATATAAAATGACCTATGAAAGCGTTTTTCTTCGAAATAATATTTAGGGGTCCAAAACCACGATTTTCCACTTTTGGAACCAATGGGGCGAGCGTTCTCGAAATAGGAGCCGCGGATCGAAAATCGCGAGGAGTACTTTTTTTAAGTCTAATCCGTACGGAGGACATTTTTTGGGTCTCCTTGCGAAAAAATTATTTTTCGACCTCGTCCGGCTTCTACCGAGGAACCTATCGGAGGTAAGATCCCGCCGTGGTCAAATTTAAACTCGGCGTCGCGTCGTCGAAAACCCTCCTAACTCAAATTTTAGCCCTCTGTCTCCACAGGATCACCTCGGCCCCCAAATAGCGACCCCTAGGTTCCAAAAAAAATACGATTAAACGGTACCTGTCCGACCTACCATACCGACTTTCGTCGATTAAATCGATTTTTTATCGCGGAGCCCACCCCCTAGGGGCCACAGTTTTTTTTATCTCCAAATTCGTTTTTCCCGACCTCGAAAACCCACTATTATTTCGAGAAAATGGAATTATTGCGTATTTGTGACATCACTGGAAAAAATAGTGTTTCTAATATAATAGATGGCATCCTTGATCCTGTTATACAGAACTCTGCACGAGCTGGAAGGTACGATTCTCCAGAAGTCCTTTATGAGCAATATCTGTTTGCTTTAGGAATGCTAGGAAACCAACAAATGAGGAAAGTGCCTCTAGCCTGGTTCCTGGAAGAGACTTAAAGCACGTGATTAAAAAGAGACAGTACAGCCAATCGCGCATGGAAAATAATTTGATCAAATGTTTTAATTGTCAAGAAAAAGGGCATGTTTTTGTAAAGTGCAAGAAGCCAAAAGTGTATTGTGACTCTTGTGCCAAGAGCAACCGAGTGGGCCATGCTGCTGACAACTGCAACTCAACATTTGTTAGAGGCAGCGCAAAACAGCTCTACAGCAAGCTTTATCAATATCTTCTGAAGTTATCTCAATTGATAGTAATATTCAAAAGATGAATGATAATTACTTTATTGATTGTGTAATAAAGGGTATAGCTTTTAGAGGTTATGTTGATACAGGGTGCAGTGCCGTCACAATAAAAGAATCTGATGCTATTAAATTAGGCTTAAAACGAGAACAAACACAAAATCGTTTAAGTGGGTTTGGGGGTGGTTTTGTTAATGTCAATTCAAAAGTTGAATTAGATTTGACAGTAGACTTAGCTTACGCAAATGTCATTCTTGTCGTACGCAATACACAAGTTAGATTGTTTAACAAAAATTGCTTTGATTTACCTCACTTAAAATCTTTACCTATTAAAAAAGTCACATTGTGGGCAAAAGAAACAACAGTTATACCGCCTCATCATATTGGCCACGTGTCGATATATATACCTTGAGACGGAAATAATAGTCAGTGACGTCAGTCACTAATTCGAAAACAGACCAACGTGAGCGGCTTAAAGTAATATTTAATATTTAACAATAAATCTGGTATTAAATGCTCGCAAAATACCGCTTATTCTAAATGCGGACACAGCGTTCCGGCACAAAACGTGCACCGCTGCCAAATTTATTGTGGCCCGTATACGCGCGTTACGCGGATCATTTGAAGCAGCTGTATTTTAACAGAGGTTCGCGATCGACGGTCGTAAATATACTGATATTTTACGACCGTTGGGCGGAGGTCGCAACGTTGCAGCAATAAACGAGCATGTACCCTGTGAGAGATCTGTTGCATAGTCGCGCTTGCGGGTTTAGGTTACCGTTTTGTTTTAACATTGAAAATGTTTCTGTTTTGCTAAATAGGGCCTCAAATCGTGAAAAAGTTCATGCTACATCTGCCACACATAACGTCCGTCGTACGCGAGAGAGATCGTGTTTGCTTGTTTATTTAAACATAAATTGATTATAACGTATCGGAATCGGTCCTAATGACTCAAATAAATTGGAACTAACTGAAACTAACCGAAAGTGTATTGAACGACTGTACAAAACTAACGAAAAGCACCAAAACGGGCTAAAACGTATCGAAATAGATTTAAAATATTGAAGTAAGTTAAAACTAACCCAAATTAACCGAATTTTGGTGACTAACCAAAACTAACCAAAAACATTAAAATTGCTTATAACGTATCAGAAACGGTTCAAATTACTAAAATAAATTAGAACTAACTGGAAGTAACCGAAAAATGATTGAAGGACTATCTAAAAATAACTAAAAGCACCAAAACGGTCTAAAACATATCGAAATAGATTAAAAAGATTGAAGTAAGTTAAAACTTACCCAAATTAACCGAATTTAGGTCACTAACCAAAACTAACCAAAAGCATTATAATTGCTTATGACATATCGAAAGGTGATTGAATGTCTAATCAAAACTAACCAAAAGTAACTAAGAGCACCAAAACAGGTAAAACATATCGAAATAGATTAAAAATATTGAAGTAAGTTAAAATTAACCCAAATTAAACGAATTTTGGCGACTAACTAAAACTAACCAAAACATTAAAATTGCTTATAACGTACCGGAACCGGTTCAAATGACTAAGATATATTAAAACTAACTGAACTTTACTGAGACTTGACTTAACGACTAACCAATAGTAGGTAACTAAAAGCATCAAAACGGGCTAAAACGCATCGAAATAGATTTAAAATATTGAAGTAAGTTAAAACTAATTTAAATTAACCGAATTTTGGTGACTAACCAAAAACCCAAAAATTGGTTATAGTGTAACGGAACTGGTCCAAATGATTAAAATAAATTAAAATTAACTGACATTAACCGAAAGTTGATTGACCGACTAACCAAAATGGACCAAAAGTAACCAAAGGCATCAAAAGGGGCTAAAACAAGTTGAAACTAACAATTAACCGAATTTTGGCGACTAACTAAAGTTAACCAAAAACATCAAAATGGGATATGACGTATCGGATCAGGTTCAAATGACTAAAATAACTTGAAACTAACTAAACTTAACCAAAAGATGTTGAACCAAAACTAATCAAGAGTAACCAAAATGGGCTAAGACGTATCAGAACAGATTACGAATAAAATAAGTAACTAACCCAAATTAACCGAATTTTGCGACGACCTACATTATTAACCAAAAACGTTTAAATTGTTTTAACGTATCGGAATCAAATGGCTCAAATAAATTGGAACTTACTGAAAGTAACCGAAAATTGATTGAATAACCAACCAAAGCTAACCAAAAGTAACTAAAAGCACCAAAACGGGCTAAAACGTATCGAAAAAATTAAAAATATTGAAGTAAGTTGAAACTAATTCAAATTAACCTTATTTTGGTGACTAACCAAAAACACTAAAACTGGTTATAACGTTTTGGAACCGGTTCAAATAACTAAAATAAATTAAAACTAACTGAAATTAGCCGAAAGTGAACGACTAACCAACAGTAAGCAAATGCACCAAAATGGGCTAAAACATAGGTATCAGAACAGATTAAAAACATTAAGCTTATAAGGTGAAACGAACTTGAATGAACCGAATTTTGCCGACTAACTAAAATTAACCATAACGTATCGGAACCGGTTAAAATTACTAAAATCATTTAAAACTAACTAAAGCTAACCGAAAGCTAATTGAATGACTAACCAAAACTAATCACAAGTAACCAAAAGCACCAAAAACCGTATCGGATTAAATTGCAAAAATTAAAGTAAGTTAAAACTAACCAAAACAAACCGAATTTTTGCGTCTAACCAAAACTAACTAAAAAGATTAAATTTGATTATAACGTATCGGAGTCAGTTCAAATTAGTAAAAAAAATTAGCGAATCTGCTAGTAGTCGAGACACTGATGTGTACACATATCCTATAACGACATCGGTTGTAAAAAAATAACAGCAGCACGTTGTGTTCCCAAGAGGTCACCCATCCAAGTACTAACCCTGCCCGACGTTGCTTAACTTCAGTGATCGGACGAGAACTGGCATTTTCAACATGCTAAGACCTGTACGTTTTAGCTTGGTCATAGAATAAAAATTACGTTTAATAACCAAGTTTAAAATAATAAAAAATCAACGCGAACGAAGCCCCGGGTAAAAGCTAAACCTATGTTCTTTACTACACTCTTGAAAATATCTGTACAAAATTTCATGATGATCGAAACAGTTTATGCGTGATGGCGTAAGAAACAAACAAACACATTCGCATCTATAATATTAGTTAGGTTTATTTAATAATACTTACTGGTAGCTTCGGAGTGGATTAATTCACTGCACAAATTCGACACGATAATCTAATGCTATCAGGAATAACATCAACATATGGACACAGCTTATTTACCTAGTAATCTTGGGCCGACATCCTTAGATTTGGGAAACTCAATAACCAAATTTTGCAAATTTTAGAAGAGGGCTATGACTCAATATTGTTTTAAACGTCTGGGCATCTAAATAATACTTTTGACAGTTCGTTTGATTTAAAATAATAATATGCTCTTTTAACATCTAAAATCCATTTAAAAACGATTTTAAATGACAAAATTGTATAAAAACCCAAAAATTCGTACTTTTTTAAGACGATAGCCGTGGCTTCTGACGAATTTGTTGTGGATTTTGAAGCGAAAATTCATTTTAAATTCAACCGTTCATTAAAAATAAGCTGTGCTATGGATCCAAATACACTGAGAATATAATAATTAATAAATATTACTTTTGACTGTTCGTTTAATTTAAAATGTGCTTTTTCATCATCTAAAATCCATTTCAAATGATTTTAAATGGCAAAAATGTATATAATACCGCCCTAGTGGCTAGAATCGGTTTACACATTTTCGTCCCATTTGCCGAGATTTACCCTCATACCGTCGCGTAAGATGTTTACATATCAATAAGTTGGAACTAACGGAAAGTTGTTTGAGAGACTAAAGAAAAGTGACTAGAAATAGCCAAAACGGGCTAAACAGAATCAGAACAGGTTAAAAATATTACAGTAACGTTATGGCTATACATAGTCAAAAGCGGTCTTATCCTGCGTGTCCAAAGGTCACATTTCTATTTATTATTTATTTATTTATTTATTTATTATTATTTTTTATTAAATGTCATTAATTTGACAGAATTTACACGCAAAATCTGCCACAAATGAAGTTTTTACTGAAAATTGTGACCTTTGGACCCGCACGATAAGATCGCTTTTGACTATAATTATATTATATTAATAGATTTTCCTATCTAAAAGTGAAGGGTAATTTTTTCTGTTTTCATATCTACCCATTTTTGATGTGTAAACATCTTACGCGGCGGTATGAGGGTAAATCTAGGCAAATGGGACGGAAATGTGTAAGCCGATTGTGACGTTATAAGCCCGTCGCATTGAGGATTTTTATACAATTTTGCCATTTAAAATCGGTTTTAAACAGATTTTAGACGATATAAAAGCATATTTTAAATTAAACGAACTGTCAAAAGTATTATTCAGATGGCCAGACTTTTAAAACAATATTCAGTCATGGCCCTCTTCTATAATTTTCCTTCTATAAGTTTGTTTTTTCTAATGCACGGTTGAATTTAAAATGAATTTTCGTTTCAAAATCCACGACAAATTCGTCCGAAGCTACGGCTATCGTCCTAAAAATGTCCGAATTTTGCGATTTTTATACAATTGTGTCATTTAAAATCGTTTTTAAACGCATTTTACATGATAAAAAAGCACATTATTATTTTTAATTAAACGAACTGTCAAAAGTATTATTCAGATGTTCAGACGTTTAAACCAATATTGAGTCAAAGCCCTCTTCTAAAATTTGCAAAACTTGATTATTGACTTTTCCAAATCAAAGGATGTCGGCCCAAGATGAGTAGCTGGTAAAAGAACAAGCTTTGTAGATTTTCCTGTCGAAAGTATGCAGTGAATTAATCCACAGTAGAGTGCTATAGACGGCCTCAATTCTCCCCCTCCAATTTTTTGCCCCCTCATCCCCCTCCGGTGACTTTCAGATAGACCCCGCCCACTTGGTCTTAAGTGTATTCGACCTTGAACCACATTGGCCTAATTTCACCTTGAATGTCCTTGACATTTTACCTTGAATGTCCTTGAGTTTTTGTTGAAAGTCGCGCATATGACCTTGGGATTGCTCCAAGCGCGTATGACCTTGAAGGTCCTTGGAACTGTTTTGTGGTGTCCTTTACCGTGAATGACATTGAGGTAATTTGATCTTGAATGCCCTAGAGTTTTTGATGTGTAAACATCTTACGCGGCGGTATGAGGGTAAATCTCGGCAAATGGAACGGAAATGTGTAAACCGACTCTAGCCGCTAGGACAGTACTATATACAATTTTGCCATTTAAAATCGTTTCAAACGGATTTTAGACGATAAAAAAGCATATTTAAAATTAAATGAATCGTCAAAGTATTATTTTTATTATATTATATTCGCAGTGTATTTGGATCCATATCACAGCTTATTTTCAATAGACGATTGAATTTAAATTGATTTTCGCTTCAAAATCTACGACAAATTCGTCCGAAGGCACGGCTATCGGCCTAAGAAAGTCCGAATTTTCGGATTTTTATACAATTTTGCCATTTAAAATCGTTTTTAAACGGATTTTAGACGATAAAAGAGCATATTATTATTTTAAATTATGCGAACTGTCAAAAGTATTATTCAGATGCCCAGACGTTTAAAGCAGTA
>JAEQML010064300.1:0-22202 GCA_016904865.1 Pissodes strobi | reverse complement strand
GAACACTTTTTTAATAATTGATTTGTGCTATTTGGGTAAGTTACTCTAAAATCGAGTATATTGCTTGAGAAGTATATAGGGCGATGTGAGATAAAGCCATGGCGAATTTCTCCTAAAAACATGCGAGCTTGTCTGTACAAGGCGATCAGTTATATGTGGACCTACCCAAAAACATTTTTGCTAGTTGGCTTAAAAAGTTGTAAAATAGTTTTTGAGGGGTACATATAACTTATCGCCCTGTACAGACAAACTCGCATGCTTTCAGGAGAAATTCAACGTGGCTTTTTCTTGCAAATTCGCAATACTTTTGTCGCAAATGCGCAGAGCTTTTGTAGCAAATTCGCAGTGCTTTTTAGCAAATTCGCAATACTTTTGTCGCGAATTCGAAGTGCTTTTGTAGCAAACTCGCAGTGTTTTTTAGCAAATTTACAACACTTTTGTTGCAAATTCGCAGTGCTTTTGTCGCAAATTCGCAGTGCTTTATTAAAAAATCATAATGGACTTTGAAAACAGAGTTTGGCGTTTATCCCAAATGTGTCCTGAATTTGCATCAATTGAGACATGCATTTGGCATATATCAAATGCATGGCGCAATTGATTCGAATGCGTACGCATTTAAGCCAATCAAATTGTTTTTTCAGTGTTGATATAATTTACAAATTATTATTGTCTTATTAAAACTAGTTTTTCTATATGTTGGTCAGGGCTAAAAAATGCCTTGTAATTTATTCAGTTTTTTTAAATGAGTGAAAAAAAAAAGTAAATTAAATCTAATGGTGGCTTCCCACGACCCGTGATATCGCAGGCCGGGCCGCGCCAGCTCGGATCAACACGCCGTGAGAAGGGTGCCGTCCGAGGTCGCCCGGAAAGATCCGTGTAGAGGTGTTATGGAACAGCCTTTTCATGTACCTAGTAGAACCTGCTCCTATTCCCAACACAAGCCTATTACTAAAACCTGTTCCCGTTCCAGGCTAATCTTTCTCAAAATCAGCGTCAGCGATTCACATGTTCTCATGGTCGGTTGTCGCCGGACAATGTATTAATATTTTCATGATGTATATTTATTTTCCTGACAGTAACTATGATTACTGATTAGTAACTAAAACCGAAGAGTATTATATTTTATTTCTTGTTACATTTATTTTTAAGTGAGAAGTAGGTATAATATTAATTGTTCTTTTGCTAATAAATTATGCTATTATTATACTATTATATTTATAACTATTTGATATTTTTTACATTTATTTTACTTATTATGCAGTTCGTTTTTTTTATTGCATGCTATTGAAAAACATTTGAATTATTATAACACTCACCACTAATTCTACTAATTTAAAAAAATGCATTTAACGCAATAGCTGTCTCGATAATAATAGCTAACGAGAACGCCATCGATTTAAGAAATTACGTACCTATTACCGTTCCATTCCCTTTTTGTGCCCGACAACTTGCATAGATTCAACGTTCGACGACATAAGACATACGTGACGGTGTCAGCGCACTCGGAACAGGTGATCCTAATATTTGGTATTAGGTATACGGAACAGGCAGGTGACACCTGTTCCAAAAGGACAGGTCCAGTTCCAGTGTAACAGGCCTAGATCCGTGATTGCGCGCCCGATCCGCCGCAAGTCGGTAACTTCAAAGGCGCTGCCTGGCCTGACCTGTCGCGACCTGTCGGTGTCTGTTGTTATCTGTGATTAGGGTTGATTTTTCGGGCCATTTTCCATAATAATACGTTCTGCCAAGACCTATAGCTGGACGCCAAATGTCCCGATTTTCAATCAAGAATCAAATTTGCCGCAAAACAAAACGCCCATCGAAAAATGAAATTAAAATTTTAGTTCCAGTCCAAATTTTAAAAAATATTCTAATGATATTTCAATTTATCACGTCCATTCCAGCATTCAACGCGGCCACTGAACGCATTTTTCTCGCGACAATGCATGGACAGACTCTAGAAACAGGCTTACAGTTGAGCATATTAAAAGTCACAAATAAAAGTTAATTTTACCCAGACTTGTAGAGAACTTTACAAGCACGCGCTTAGAATAAACCATGCTAACTCAAAAAGCCAAAAAATACTATTTAAAAAAAAGGAATGGACTATATTTTTTAGTTCTAACACAACAAAATGTTATTTTTTACATTACATAGGAATAAATTTCCTTTGTAACATGTACTAGCATCTACAGTTCACTACAAAACAAGGTCACGAGTCGGTCCGAACGAGTTTCGAAGTCAATCTTAATTTCACTCATGGCCCTCTGCTCGCTTCGCTCTCTCCAGGGCCCAATGAAACAAAACTAACCCAAATTTAGAAAAAAAAAACAAACATAACCTTAAAAAAAATAAATAAAAAAAACACCGACGGGAATCGAACGCAGAACGCCATAATCGGAAATCCAGAATAGTACTACTAGACCACGAAACCGCTTAGAGCCTTTCCGCTAGACCGCATAGACAAGGGTAAAAGTAACGAAACTTGTTCGGGTCGACTCGTGATCTTGTTTTGTAGTGAGCTGTAGATTGCTATTGTAATGTATTATCTATAGAGAAGTACTAAGAAGCCGCCTTTTAGTTGTTTCTCAATGTTATGATTGTTATGTTTTCATGTTACATATTCTGTAGGTATCTATAAGTACATACTAGGTATATTCTATTCTATATTTGGTTATTTTAAACCTACTGTCAACAAGACAACCTATAGAAAATTAAGATGCTGAGTTTCACGCGACATTTATCTTCAAACTCTTGAAGAACAGGCTCATACAGGCCATGGGAAGACCTCACGCGCGGCCAAGCCCGATCCGTGCTTACCTGTGCTTGTCCGCCGCCCGAGTCTGGCCTGTTCTAATATAGGCCATGGGAAGCCACTTTAACACATTTTTATTAAAATATATATGTTATAGGAAACTCAAACACACAAATTTTACTAACACAAGGGAATTAAATGGGCGGTGACACAAACTGTAGTGGTTCAATCTTGGCTTGGACCACCATTTCCTCAAAACAATCTCGACAACAAACTGTTACGTTATCTAAACACAGCCAAATCTTAGAAACTTTGCACAAAAATCTGTTTTTCCGTCTTTTGCAATATTTATAATTAACTCTTTAGCCAGGCTGTGTTTCTGATACATCCTCCCGAAGAGTCTCATAACTGAGCTTCTTACGGTCTTTAGTAAATGTGTGTCGATCTCTCTTTTTTTCATATTGTCTTGCAAAAGCTCCATTGCAAAATTCTTCTGAAACAGCCAGCGACTTAGAATATTTGCCATCCGGGTCTTTAGAAATGAGATGGAACTTAAGTTGAAAAGAATAAATCGATCAAGATTTGTTACAAATTCGATCGGGTGTGGTCTGTCAGGACAGAATATTGCATGGCGACTACTTAGATACTAAAATATCATTTATATATAGGAATTTCAATTGCTTTTAATGCCCTGGAAATGTACTGTAATCGTGAAAATTTTTAAAAATATATTAAATCATATATGAAAAGTTTTCAATTCTCGGTGGACTCACAGACCACACCCGATGATCGGAGGGTTAAAAGGTACAGTATAATTCTTTTTAAATGGCTATCTCGGGATTGGTCACCTGGCCGATTGCCATTTGGCCGCTTTAATCCGTCGTATAAAAAAATATATTTTTAAGGTGCATATTATGAACAAAAAATTGAAACATTATTTTTTTCAACGCGCATTTTTTTGTTTTTTATTTAAATTTAGTTTAGGTTAGTTTGGGTTAGTAATTAGACATTCGTAAATTAAAAGTTGATATGTATTATGTGTGTTGGCGCCGAAAAAAACTGGGTCCACAAAATATATTCTAATCTAAAAAAGTAAGCAAGGCAACTTCTATAAAGTCATATGTTATAACTTTTCAATGTTTATGGCAATGAAGTTAACCTTTTCGAAATAAATGTTATATTCTCCTTATTATAGACTAAAAGCTACAATTTTGCTGCCCCAGTTTTTTATTATTGCGACAAAAAGAAAACTAGGACCTTAAATTCTAGCACCTATAAAAGACATTTTGATACAACACTAACTTTTCGATGCAAAGGCTGCGGACATGCGTAATGGTCGAATGTATCAGAATTTCCCATGTTTTTATGGTCCAGTGAATTCCTTTAACCAGGTCTGTTGGTGTAGTGGTCGTGCTTGTGATGCTGGTGTCAGAAGAAATTATTCTGTACTTTGAAATAAGGTATATCGAAGTGGTTTCAAAAGTATCACGACGAAAAAGTAGGCTGAATGTGCAATAAAGCTGGTATACTATTGACTTAGACAATGAAATAAGAGATTATTATTACCACACGGGTTGCGTGAACAAATAACTTGCATATAGTAGGTAGTGGTTTTTATAATGTTTGGGAACTCAAACTATATAAAGCGTTCTCAGATATGGCTCCCCCATATATCTGGGCTAACAGTTGAGAGGTAAATAATGGAAAATAAGGCGTGTTATGCTATTTTTGGATATTTTGCTTTTGCCTAACTATTTACTCATATTTTATATAAGGTCTAGTTTGGGTTACTAAACTAAAACTACTAAATTCTCTCGGTTAAAATTCTTTATAGTGTAGCTTAAATATTTTGTTTTTAAAACTTGAGACCTTATGCAAATTTACAAAATGTCATCAATAACTTTATTTTTCTTGATTTTCATGACTTTTAACATGCTTTTATCACTCTCGGTAATGATTGGGAATCTATTAAAAATTATCCTTCAAAGGCATTCTACATTTAAATTCCACTAAATCCTCTGTTTTATTATGTCTTTAACCGGGACTTCGTATAAATATATACCCTAAGTGTCTTAAATTTTGCAATAAAAGCCGTTAAAATTTAAGTTTTTTTCGTTTTTTAAATATGCTTTGTATAGGTTTCGTTTGTGTTTCACACACTGTATACTATGAGTAATCTCCATGAAGCAATAATTACAATCCCTGAAAGATGTATATGGTGTTATTTTATTGTAGGGTGAGGATTCTTCTTAGCAATCAAAACTTTCAATTAAAACACCACTGGGTGCTCTTGCTTTAAAAATCATATATTTAATTTCGTTTACCATCTTTTTAGTACCTTCAATTTATGTCATATTTTGTATTGTCTAGGGGGTTTTTCAGAAAATATGTCGAGATGTTGACAAAAATGTAGGTTCTCTTATTAGCTACACACTTCTTTTTGTACAAATGATTGTTAATTACCTCAATTAATCTATAAGCTGGCCTATAATTGAATGGCGTTCCAGAAGGAATTGTCAATATTTGGATCATTTGTCAACTATTAGTTACCACTAACAGATTAATTTTTATTTATTGTTTCCTTCTCTTTAGATGCCATGTGACGTTCTTTAATCTGGTTTTAGCTGCTGGAGCTTTGGACTGATTCTGCTCTTCTTAATGGAACTATCGGACTAAGGGCATTTTGAAGATTTGTTCTCAATCTGTAGCCTAGTTACTAACCTAGCCGCATTTTCCATTCGGATATCTAGAAAAAAAAATCGGGAAAGTGATCTGAGTTCATATCCTATGGTTCATCAACTTAAATAAAGTTCAGATATTCCGTACATAAGCACACCCTAAAGCTGCTGAATTCCATTCAGAAGAGAGCTATGCGTCTCGTCGGCTACCCGTAGTTGACCCAAGATCTGGATAGTCTGGAACACCGCAGACATGTGGCCGAGATCTTTCTGTTTTACAAATATTTTCACGGCAGATGTTCCCAGGGTTTGGCCCGCCTCATCCCGCCCCCAACAACGCCTGTCAGACAGTCTCAACGGACGGCAAGAGCGCACCCGTTCGTCGTACAACTGGAAACACCTAGAACATCGCTTACAAGGACTCTTTTGTCTGGTGGACTCACAGGACATCTGTTTCCCCCTAATTACAACCTTCAGCCACAGTTTATTCAATACCCAGTTAGGTCTTTTCGTTGATCTCCTCCAAACGCCGGCATTTTTTACCGTCGCTGCGCCGCCGTCATGCGTCAGTCGTAAATTAGGTGCTCGCATCCATATAGAGACCGAAGCGAGCGGAGGGTCATGCGTGAAGTGAAATATTATAAAACTTCTGACTACAGGATTAAAAAAACTATTTTATCAAGATATTTAAAACAATTAGTGCAAAAATTGAAAATTTACTTCCCCAATTTGTTTTACAAAAATGCTTCGACCGGTCAACATATAAATTTTCAAATTGCGGGCCAAGTCACAACCACCAAAGTTGTCAAGATGCTCGCCAGGCAAAGTATCCGAGCTGCCTCTAGACGCGAGGAGCGTGCAACCAAAAAGAAGTACCCATTTGTTACATATTTTCCTGTTTTATTAGCAACTTCTAAGTTCATAAATCGGTTATCCGTTTTGTACAAAAAAATTGATTTGCAATTTTAATGCCATAAAAGTTTGGTAAGATTCTAGATTACTTGAATTTAAGATATCAAAAAATGTATTCATAGTTTCAATAAAATGGGCTGTGGGTTTTGCTTCCTTAGATAATTTTCCTATTCGATGTAAGTATGCATGGCGATAGAAACCGAATGAGTAACTACTAAATCATCTATTGGTCTTGGTGCTAATCTATAATCTTACACTTTATCTAAACTATACATTTGTTCTAAGTATGCTTTCTTAATAAATTCATTATCGAAAAAATTATATCTTGTTGATTTAAGTAAATATGGAATATCAAATAAATGTAAGATTTGTAAGATTAAGATGTAGAATCATCTACAAATGATATGGTATTTCCACTGTCAATTTGAAACAACTTTTAACGAGCTTATAATAGTTTTGCCCTTGATGAGATGTAACTGTAAGTACGTTAAGACCAATATTTATGTGTTTTCGCATTGACTCAAAATCTTTTTCTTTCAAGTCATTAACGTTTGTAGAGTTTTGTGCAAAAAAATCTGTCACAGAATGTTTCCAATTATGTGAAATTCCTCTTACCATAGCACCCAAAGCAGTGGTAGCAATATTTGTTGTTGTTTTTATCATGAAGATGTTCAAAGCTTACTTACTATTCCATCTCATGAAGTGTTGTAGAAAAAAATTTAGTTGATTGAGATATCATCAAATAGTATATTGTGTAACTAGGTGGAAAAGCAAAACATTCCTGGACGACTGTGGTAGTTGCTGGACGATGCGCAGCCGAGGCCAGCAACACAGGAGTCCAGGAATGTGCTTTTCCTACGAGTTGCACATACTATTTTTTATCCGATCGAAATTAATTAGAATACGTACTTATATAAATAGAGCCAAATATTACTGTAAATAAAAACGTGTTTTAAATTTAAACTCAACATAATATCAGCGAATATTAACTACGACAAGAAGGCCCACTCAATGGCCAGAGAGCGCTACAAAGGAATCGTCGTTTATTTTCTTCATTGCCTGGTAACGATCGGCGTGCTTCGCAGCACACAGGTTGAATTTAAATAAAAGCTGGCCATAAACGATATTTTCGTTTGCGGTTTAATCAAATTTATGACGACATTTTTATAGCACTCTAATACTCTAGTTGGCTTTGTAAAAACACAACTGATATCTTTTGAATTGTTTGCAGCGCCCTGTCAAACTTATGTTATGGTTTTTTATTATTATCACCAAATAAATATTTTGATAAAGTTTGTATTCAACTGGCGGTTTCAAAAATCTGTAATTTTTTTTAATTAGTTATTATTGATAACAATACTAAAGTATAGTAAGGGTTCAACAAGGCATTTCATTTATGCCCAACTCTAGGTTGCTGGGTGAATTTGTTTAACAGACCTCATTTGCTTTTTAATTTAAGTTTTTTCATGTTTTATCCATCAATTAAATAACCCAAACGTGTTCTATAGGTATACCTCATAATTCTGTACAACCTTATTAATTTTTAATTTCACAAATAATCAATACTTAATGTATCAGGCCCGATCACGGTAACTAAACAATTTTTATCTCTCTTATTGCAGCCCTGATGATGGCACAAACTAGTGCCGAAACGTTGGTCATTTAGTAACAATAATTTAATAAAACGGTCCAAAAAGCTGAAAAAAACCTCCATTTCTAATACTAAGGGTGTGTAATAACTAATATTTAAAAGATTTTGATTTTGTGTTAATGATTTCACCATATTTCCGAATACAAATATTTTGACAAAAGACATCAAGAAGAAAATATTGTTACCCTGGAATTGATTACCTTTGGCTCCACAAATGATTGAATTTTGTTTGAATTGTTATAGAGCCACTTCGGCCCCGGCTCAAGGATGTAAACTGCACAAGTGCAAGTTTAGTGACCCTAATGAAATGTGTACCTGGTTTTTTTTTTCCAGGGTAAGAATGAATCCTCCACAACAATATAGAACATATTTACATCAAAGAAAATATTGTTCGAATTTGCCTCATCTTTCAAAATTTAATTAAATTTTGGCGTTATAGGTGATTTTAAAATTGGTTAAAGGTTTCGCACAATATTTTTACTGTATATTTCATTCCTATTTTGTAATGCAACACAACTAAAAAACAGCGATATTATAATATTATCTTATATCGAATATTGACTCGACTATAGAATTTACGCGTGAAAATTAATCTGACAAGGTCGCCTGCCAACATGATTGTTTTATTTGTATCATGGCCTGCCGATATTCTGCTAGTTTTCACGCGGGGAAGGAGACACACCGTTGACATGTCGCCGCGGAGAGTGATCCTTCTTATCATACAATCTTGACCAAATACATAATAAATAGATAAAGACTGTACTATATGGCTAACGTGCTAACACTCCGTTGAGGTTATGTGTTGGTGTTATACCTAATTGTGCAACAACTGAAGCCAGATTATCAGAAAAGGGCGCGTCGAAATGAGGATCTCTTATTGGCTAAATTTATAACGTGCACAGTTTTCCCTGCTGCTGTCTTGTTTGAGCATTTACGTTTCTTTGTTTTTTGCTGCATATGTTGTGCTGAAAGTATTTTAAAAATGGTTTTATTTCATTTAAATTACCATTAACGCAACGCATTATTAAATTTTTAAAAACTATATCTGTTGTAAAATCGTCGATACGGGTGGGCAAGAAATTGAATAATCGATTAAACGCTTAATATTTTAGCAAATAACTGTATAATCGATTAATCGATATTTTCTGAAATATTAATCGATAAGTCGATTAATCGGTAATTTCTTAAAAGTGAATCGAATAATCGATTATTTTCGCCCACCCCTAATCCCATAATATTAGGTTTGTTCTAGCATGAAATTTCGGAAGGTTTAAAGCCAGTTTAGTGGATTGTGGATTGTCCAACTGCGCATGTTCGTCCGAGACTTTGTTGCAAACGGTTTGAGATTTTCATCTGCTAGAACGCTTATTTCAGGTGACAATTACCATGAGTGACATTTCGTTGTTTTGATGGTTTTCAACTAGTTTGCAAATTGGATTTTGTTGTTGCTAGAACATCTGACTGGTAGTCGAAATTCTGGTTTTGTTTTGCTAGAACGCGTATATTACTATGCGCAAACTCCGGATGGTTTTGTACCGTTTGAAATTGCTGCTAGAACAAACCTATTGTAGTAAGCTGAAATTTGGAGAGAATCATTATTGCTGATGCAACACTGATGTTATTATAAAAACAGCTAATAAATACTTTGGCTGAATCAGCAGTTAAAATTTATAATTTAGTTTTAATTTGTAAATATGGCTTTGATATTATCTTGGGAGATTCAGAATATAAGCAAGTGTTTTTGAACAACAGATGCACTGATGCTTCTAAATGTTTTACTAGTTTGGACCCTTAGAGGTTAATTTTTAAAAATAGCGATAACTGAAATAATTGTATGGCAAAATTGCAGGCCCTAATCAACGCGTTTCTGTCGTCCGCTTAACATTCATTTTGTTCGTGAGACTCCTCAATTAACCGTTGCAAAAACAAAATTTGGATCATCGAATTAAAAATTTAAAACCCTTTTTTTACAACGAAGGAGCCCTTAATTTTCAAAATCATTTTTTAAAACGGTTTAAGAACATACAGATGATTTTTATACATGATTTTTATCGTTAGTCATAATTGATACACCCTATATATAAATATAGATGATGAGCCAAAAATTCAATAATTATTTGTCTAAAACACTATATATTAAACGTGTAATACTTAATAACTTTTATGTCTTATTTCTGGTAAACCTTTATTATGGTCAGGTTTCCTAGAAATTCGACCAGTGTGCGCAGGGTTCAAAGGTCACATGCCAGTATCATGCTAGTTTTTGCGCGGGGAAGGAGACATACCGTTGACGTTCCGCCGCGGAGAGTGAGTCTTCTTATCGTAGTTAATATTCGCTGATAATATCAAGTTTTGAATCGAACAAGCTTGAAGTCTATTACCTAGCTACGGAAACTACAGCTAAATGTTACTTTTGATAGACGTCAGATCTGACAAACAAGGCGTTTGAATATGACAGAAATGTTACATTCCCGGTCTAGGACGGGAATGTTATATTCCCGGACTGTTATTTTCTATTCTTGTACAGTTATTGCATGTTGCCAAGCAACGAATACAATATACTGGAATCATGACTTTTGCGGTGAGAAAACACATCGGAAAGGTGTCATTTTTCGTCCGATCGGATAAAAACAAATTAGATCTGACCTAACATTACAACTATCCACACTCCAATATCATATATTAGATGTCATCACGCCTACGGATAACTTTAAACAACCAATTTAAAATTCTGCACACCCAATACAGCTTTACGCCAAACCGCTGTGTATAACGCTTATATTCTAGCAGACTTCTGGCAGAAGCAGAAAGTTTGGAGGCAAGAGGGCAGATATCGGCAGAAGGAAGATTTTCGGGCGTGGACGAAGTGACCGGACTCATTAGAATCCTTGGACTCTGCTACAGCTATTCAAAAACCGTGTCAATCCACATCTTCGGACATACACACCGTAAAGTGTGCCATGGGATCTCATTTTAGTATGTATGTCACTGCCATAAAAAAAAAACAGTAAAATGAATTTCAATTTATTTTAATACATCTTCCCGTGGTTAAGTAGTGTTGTCCAAGGACTTCACCGCGTAGATGCCTAATTTATTTGTATAATGTTCATACTTATAACTATGAAATATAAGACCATATTTATATTTTTATTTATTTATTTAAATACTGATGAAAGCAATGTGATATGAAGATATTGGATTGGCAAACTGAACAATTTTGTACAAGGCACTAACCCTCGGCCCGCGTGCCAGGCAGGTTTCTTTAATTATTTTTGAAATGTGAAATAAATCCCAAAATATTACCATGAATTGTGGTTCGCCACTGGTCTACAAACAATCCTGAACTTGAACTAAACATAAAAACCACAAATTTGCACAGAAAAGTTTAACAGACTTTCCACGAATCATAGTACAGACAAAATGTAGAAAAGTGAAACTCAATATAAAAACAACAAACAAAAACTGACACACAGAAAGATATAGAAATCTACCGAGCCAACCATGTGACAATGACCTCAAAAGTAAACTTGATAATGGAAATCTCAAGAAAGATCCACTTACGTAACTAAAATGATTAAAAGCCTTAGCTTTTCACTACCTTGGTGCCAAGGTATTGTTTGGCAACACAGTGAGTTAGGTTAATAGATTTAGTTCACTGATACCACTACCAATAACTCAAGGCGTGCTACAATAAAAAATAAATATTGATATATATTTCACTTTATTTTAAAAAGCATGATATTAGTATCTTTTTTTATAGGAGTCTATATATCATTAGCTTAAAAGCTAAAGTGGAAAAATATAAGATATGCTTGCAATTACGTTTGCTGTGGATCTGTCGAAAACTTAATGATTAATGGATATCGAAAATCGGCTGCCATGAATATGAAATCATTAGATGAAAGAAGTTATTTGTATCAAACAACAGGAACACAAAAAACTGATTTATCCAAGACTAGGCAGGACATTTTCACACACCGTTTAAATATTAGGAATCGAAGGGTTTGATTAGCTGGGGCGTTTGGGATTTTTGATAAACATACTTTTACGAAGTAAGATAGAGATGCTTTCGATTAATTAATAGAGAAGTAGGTAGAGTTATCTCACCGTTGCGAAATTAAGTAAGTAATTATATCGTCATGAATATGAGTGATATCTTTGAATAGGGTAAGGTAGTTTTTTCAGTTGATATGAAGTAAAATGGTTAGAGAGATGTATTCACATCATACATCTCTCTAACCATTTTAGGTGAAGTATTTTTGGGGTGATCTTTCATCAAACTATTTAGAACATAGGCAAAGCATCAGAAATAATATTAGGCAATGTCTCATATATGCAAGCTCAGTTGTTACGTTCCTTCAGGCACATGAAAGAAAAACTGTGTTTAAGATAATTTATTTAACAAAAATTCACAGTCCTTCACAAAGATGCAACCGGGGGAGACATTGAAAATACCGAAGCAGAATGCAACGCGTACTAAATTTGAGATATAAGAAAGCTCATAATTGTGTGGAAATATAATAGTTGATAGAAGTTTGGGTGAGATCATGTTAGATTACGTAAGTTTATTTTACCACAATATTCCAAATAAATGCATATTACTTGAAGTTTCGTTCTTTTTTATAATTTATAACGTTATAAGTGTGGTTGAAAAAGCAAAAGACCATTTATATTCGATTCCTCTGACATTCCTCTGACATTCATCGATATAACGATATGAGACACTACTAGTCTGTCGTGGGAAAACTAAAAGTCACCCTCATGCAGCCTTAACACAATCTAATGTAAAAAATGACTTTTAGCAGATTACGTAAGTTTATTTTACCAAAATATACCACATAAATGCATATTACTTCAAGTTTCGATCGTTTTTACACTTTATAAGATTAGTGGTGGTTGTAAAAACTGCATTCGATTCGTCTTTCAATCCCCGATTTAACGCGGTTAGTTTCACTTAGTATCAACTTTTTTAATCATTTGAGTTGGTTCTAATACGCTATAATCAATTTTAATAGATTTAGTTAGTCGCCAAATAAATTTTCGGTTAGTTTCACCTAGTCTCAACTTTTTTTACTTATTTGAGCCGGTTCTGTTATGTTATAATCAATTATAATAGATTTAGTTGGTCGTTTAATCAACTTTCGGTTAGTTCCACTTAGGCTCAAATTATTTCACAGTTAGTTTTGATACGTTATAATCAATTTGAATAGATTTGGTTAGTATTGAATTATTAGTCATCTAATCAACTTTCGGTTAACTTCACTTAGTCTGAACTTGTTTCAGTTATTTGAGTCGGTTCGTATACGTTATAATTAATTTTAATAGATTTGGTTACTTTTGGTTAGCCGTCTAACCAACTATCGGTAAGTTTCACTTAGTCTCAATTTATTTTACTTATTTGAGCTGGTTCCGATACGTTACAATCAATTTTAATAGATTTGGTTAGTTTTGGTTTATCGTCTAACCGTCTTTCGGTTAGCTACACTTAGTCTGAAATTATTTTAGTCATTTGAGTCGGTTCCGATACGTTATAATTAAGTTTACTAAATTTGGTTAGTTTTGGTTAGTCGTCTAATCAACTTCCGATTAGTTTCACTTAGTCTCAACTTATTTTAGTCATTTGAGACGGTTCCGATACGCTATAATCAATTTTAATAAATTTGGTTAGTTTAGGTTAGTCGTCTAATCAACTTTTGATTAGTTTCAATTAGTCTGAACATATTTCACTTACTTGAGATGGTTCTGATACGTTATAATCCATTTTAATAAAGTTGGTTAATTTTGGTTAGTCACCTAATCAACTTGCTGTTAGTTTCACTTAGTCTCAAATTATTTTAGTCATTTGAGTCCGTTCCGATACGTTATCATTAAGTTTAATAAACTTGGTCAATTTTGCTTAGTCGTCTAATCAACTTCCAATTAGTGTCACTTAGTCTCTAGTTATTTTACTTTTTTGAGCCGGCTCCGATATGTTGTAATCAATTTCAATAGATTTGGTCAGTCGTCCAATCAACTTTCGGTTAGTTTCACTTAGTCTCAACTTATTTTACTTGTTTAAGCCGGTTTCGATACGCTATACTCAATTTTAATATATTTGTTTAGATTTGGTTAATCGTCTAATCACCTCTCGGTTAGTTCACTTAATATTCCTATGCCCTCTTTGTCGCATTTTGCCAAAGAAATTTTCTAAGGGATCTTGGTTGAATGTTCTGGGCATGATATATACTAGTTTTTCCTATAACCCTAAACAAGTAAATAGGCAAATAAAATTGTACTTACCGATTGATTTTTGCAAAGCTCAACTAAAAACTGCGAAGGAAGGAACACAGTTACAGATTCGCGTCTAGCTACACGAATTTTGAGCCTTCACACATGCGTACGTGCTAATTCATTTATTTTTCAAAGTTGTTTTTTCTTGGTTCTGGGCATTACCTTGAGTTAGTTTAGTTTGGTTGCGCCCCCGGAACGAGCGAAGCTAGCGGAGGGCCATGCGCGAAATGAAATATTATAACGACAACACGAGACTGCTGCCAAATGCGCAGGTCCGATGGTCGAAAATTTAATATAGGTAGACGTGGGTAGAAAGCACCTAATCAGCTTTCCGTTTACCAATGTCTTTGCGGTGCAATGAATTATCTGGAAGTGCTCTGGTGGTTTAGTGGTTAGATGCTGGGCCTGTGATACGGCGGCCCGGGGTTCAATTCCTGTGGTTTTAAAAACTTTTTTTAAGGTGATGTTTGTAAAAAGTATTTTTTATCTTTATTTTGGGCATGTCTTTGGTTAGTTTTGGTTAGTTCCTGTTCGCTGAGCCTCCGTAGCGAGCGGAGGGTCATGAGTGAAGTGAAAACATATATTGGGCTCAATAGGTGCCGCGCTAGGGCTAGCTCCAAGTTCGTCGATGCGATACATACACGATTTACCGGGATTTCATAGGTTAGTGAGGCTTTTCGACAACAGATGGCGGTAGGGATTCAGTTGGCTATCGCTAGAAACCACTGTGAGATAAACTAAGTTATTTCGATTTGATGGTTTTGCACGGAAACCACACTCGCGTCTACCTATAGCAAATTTTCGACCTTCGGACCGGCGCATTTCGCAGCAGTCTGGTGTTGTCATTCTAATATTTCACTTCACGCGTGGCCCTCCACTCGCTTCGCTCGCTCCGGAGGCGCAACCAACCAAAACTAATGACAGGGGATTAGGAAATCTGTCTACAGACCCCCTGATGTTCTGGCGACGGGGTAGTGTCGGGTTGGAGTTCCATTCTAGGAATCTCCGACCGACTAAAACCCTTCCCCCTTGTTTGTGCTCCGCAGCCCTTGGAACCATCCTAGAGGATATCTACCTTCAAGGGCAGCAGTGTCCCCTTCGTATTTATGTCCTCTTTTTATTATACCTCTCCCGTCCTTTCCCCTCTCTCTTTGTCCTTCATTATTTTCGTTATTAACTTCTCAATAATATTCCATTGATTATTCGAGTTGAGCATCCGAGCTACAATGTTATCTTCGTTAATGTTTGTCACAAGGCTAACTTGAGATTCCACTCTTGTACGTTCTCACCTTGGAACGTAGGGAATAGGGCATGCTGGGCTGTATTCGTCTCTCCACAGCGGTTGCATCTTTCATCAGTCTTTCCTATTCTCCGAGTATATTATCGAAAATATCCGTGTCCCGTGAACATTTGGCTGACACATCGAGATATAAAATAAAAGGAGGCGCTATCAGCGTTTGAATAATACAATAGAAAACGGTATCGGTACGCGTGGCATAAGTGTAGGAACAATATGGCCACTTTATCAGAGACGAACTAAGTAGATTTCTTTATAATTTTTGAACTGAATAATTCTTTGGTTGCACGAGAGTAAAAATTGATTATAGCGTTTCGGAACCGGTTCAGATAACTAAAATAAGTTAAGACTAAGTGAAATTAACCGAAAGTTCGACGACTAACCCAATCTAAACAAATCTATTAAAATTGATTATAACGTATCGGAACCGGTTTAAATGACTAAAATAAGGTGAGACTAAGTGAAACTAATCGACAGTTGAATCGACGGCTAACCCAAACTAACCAAATCTATTAAATTTGATTACAATGTATCGGAACCCGCTCAAATAAGTAAAATAAGTTGAGACTAAGTGAAATTATCCGATAGTTGAATCGACGACTAACCCAAAGTAACAAAATGTATTAAAATTGATTATAACGTATAGGAACGGCTTTAAATGACTGAAATAAGATGAGACTAAGTGAAACTAATCAAAAGTTGAATCGATGGCTAACCCAAACTAACCAAATCTATTAAAATTGATTATACCGTATCGGAATCGGTTTAAATGACTAAAATAAAGTGAGACTAAGTCAAACTAATCCAAAGTTGAATCCGCGGCTAATCCAAACTAACCAAATCTATTAAATTTGATTATAACGTTTCGGAACTCGCTCAATAAGTAAAATACGTCGAGACTAAGTGAAACTAACCGAAAGTTGATTAGACGACTAACCAAAACTAACCAAATCTATTAAAATTTATTATAACGTATCGAAACCGGCTCAAATAAGTAAAATAAATTGAGACTCGATAAAGAAGTAGTCACATCTGTCACGTGTATTGTGCTACTCGCGACTTTAGTTTTGAATTATTTCAATTTAAAATATCACAAACGCAAAAAATCGAGACGACCTGAAAGCATTCGTTACTTAGTTGACAAGCTAATCTAAAAGTTATACATAAGAATACGGTTGTCCTAAGTAAGTGTTTACAATTAGCAGGCCCGTTCCTGGGGTGTCTGGCTCCTACGTGCAGGTTTCTTTGGTGCGCCACTAGTTAAAAAAAATGGTCCTATTTTTTTTAATATAATTCTCGAAAACCTGCTAATGATTTGAAATTAACAAAACTGATAAAAAATTATTAGAAAAAAGATTTATTAAATTACCAAAACAAACAAAATCACAAAGCATATTTGGTAAGTATATCAAAAGTAAAATATACCCTAAAGAAACAAAAAACGATATAAACAGTACGTGTAATGAATATATCATTACGATTATTTACTTGACTATTTATGAAACGTAACAAATAATAGGAACTAAAAGTAATTAACGTAAATAAAATAAACAATAACAAAAACACAAAACAATATTTACCTAGTACTTAGATGGTAGGTAACAGAAATATTTTAATGATAAAAAGAATAAACGTTTCAAAAATTAAAAATACTATTTTTGTAATTAAAAAACAAAAAAGGAAGGACACACGTAAAACAAAACAGGTCTGCCTTTCACGGCTGCAAGCTCGTTGACCATCTGATTATGATCAAGAGCCTCAGAAATATTATTTTCAATCGAAATAATGGCCAAATCTGATAGGCGTTCTTGACGCATAGATGTCCTTAAATAATTCATTAATAGTTTTAACTTAGAAAAACTTCTTTCACCTGGAGCTACTGAAATGAGCAATGTAAGGTATATCCTTAAGACTACAAATAAATTTGGAAAAAGAGACGGTAGATTTTTTTAGTTATATAATTTAAAATGTCTATGGGAAAGGATGAATCAGTAGTATTTTTAGGATTAAGAATTTTATATGTTGAAATTTCATTATGTAAATCCAAGCCGTCAATGTCTTTAGATATTACTCCATTAATCTCAACTTGCAATGCAGTATCTAAATATATACATGGTTCTTTAATTACGTCAGATTCAAAATTATATAAGAACCCAAATATATTTTGAAATTTATTTATACCCTCAAACCGCCTTTGTAAAGACTGAATGGTTGTATCTAAAATTAGAAAACAAAAATCGATTTTAAATTTTTGCATTGGATCTGCTACAGGTTCATCTTTACTTTCATATGAAAATAGTGTCCAACAGGGTACGGAGAGAACACATTTGTGCTAGTAAGGCAAACGCTTGGTAAAATTGGTAGATATAATATTTAAAAATATCGTCAAATTTTATTTTGCATTTCAACACCTAAATGCATTTCTTGATCAAATTGAATGTTTCGGCACAACGTTCTACGGTTATTTAAGAGGATGTAATATTAATAAAAAAAAACTCTGTTCTTTAAACACTTAATATTGTTAAAAATTTAATAACTCTGTTAGCAAAAATGTTAAATTTACTGAAATAGTGAAAATAAATTGCCTATGATGTCAACTTAGAACGGATAACTCATGTATATTTGAAAAAAAAAAACAGTGTTCTTAATGCCCGCCAAAAAATTACTTTAAGTACGGCTCTGTTTTCTGTTTATACTGACCTATGAAAAGCTATTCCCGTAGATTTCTTCTTGCCTACACCGTCTCTGCTACCGCAACTGCGCATAGCAGAAGACACTATAATGATTTACTTAAAACTAACACAAATATCACAAAAACCTTTTAAAAAACACAATTTAAGCGGATAAAAACCTCACTCTCGATGCGATGACAGAAGTGTAGTAACAATATGGCAGAAGTGAACATACGACGGTCACGTAATGTCGCCTCCTTTGTTATTTTATCTCAATGGGCTGACATAATAATTCAGCCGTCTATGCCTACATTTAACCCACTCGCCGATAATTTGGTACCAATCTCTTGGTCCATTGGGCCTTCTCGTCGTTCCTGTCCCATCTCTCTTGCCATCTGGCCAGCGTCTCTTCCCTTGCCTGCATCCTTACCTTCGGTCTGTTTCCCTCTCCTGTGTTGTGTAGCTGTACTCTTTCTTGTACCAATAGATCTATCAGCGAAATTCCTGTGATGACTTGAATAGCCTCTAGTGATATTGTTCTATATCCACTAGCCACTCTAAGAAGTACTTTCCTCTAAGAAGTACTTTTCTTTTATCGGTTATTGGTCCGTTTATATTAGGCATGATTCTCATAAACTAACCCAAGCTAACCCAAAGCATTGCCCAAAATAAACAAAGCAAGAAAAAACAATTTTGAAAAATATATGAATTAGTACGTACGCATGCGTGAAAGCTCTAAATCGCAGTAGGTAGACGCGAATGGAAACCACTATGCTTGAAAGGATTGAATCACTCACTTGATCAAACACATAGCAATATTAATATGACTAACGAGACCTGCTGAATATGTATTTCGTTAGATATCGATTTATTTGCATATTAATATTTATTATATTTTATTTATTAAAATTCCAAGGGTAGATTCACTTTGACATAATTTAGCCACTTTGTAGAATATATAAATGTTAACTCGTTAACGAACCCATGCGGTACAGGGAAACATTCTTAGTATCAAGTTATTTCTCAAACTATTCTTGAAAAAACTTATTGGCGCATTTAAAAAAGTACTTTAAATCATGCCTGAGAAAATCAACATACTCATTTACAGGACATTCAAAATATCAATTATTGGCAAATATTTTTATCTATTCCATTCGGAGATACGAAAACTTATCCCGTATAGACTACCCGCTGGTACACTTTGGCAGCATGGATTTGGAGTAATCTAATAACGCCAATAGTAACGTCTTTATTGCGTTGGACGTGACTCAATTGGAGCGCAGCTTCTCTTAGACCTCGGGATTGTTGGTTTTCAGATATTGACAAATATGGGTCAACGCTAAAGTGTTCTATCTTGGGAAGGGTCTTTATAAACTGATTTTATTTGTTTGTCACTAGGGAGGGAAACGAAGAAAACAGTGTGTGGAATATAAGTGATACATTTTAATCTATCTAAGTAATTTATCGATATGTTTACAAATGCATTGTTTGTATGTTAAACACGACTGAACGGCAAAATCAAATGAATTTGTTTTTCATATTATTTATTTTAATAGTGAATATATTTAAAATATGCCCGCTGTAAACCACAGTCAGTTCAAATAGCCAGAAATATAATAATTGCAGTACCCAATATTAAGAACGCACTACATTTATTTATTTTGACGATGTCAGATTTGAAGTAGAACGTACACGTTGTAAATCTAAAAATTTCTGAAACTAAATTACAAGTAAAGCATTTTTTGAGCGCTAACGTGTTGAATTTTAGTAGAAGTTTACTTAAGATCAAAAGACAATAATTAGGTATATTATAACATAAGTACAGGGCGGCTCGAATTCGTGTCTATGTATGGGTAACTCGAAAACCATAAGAGATACAGTGTCGGTTAAATTAAGGCAAAATTGCGCATTTAGGTGCCTAGCAATATGCCGTTTAGAAAGTTTTAAAATTCCGAGTATTTCCGGAGATATCCGGGAAAAACCGAAATTTTGAAAATTCGTTTTATTTTTTTCCTGTGCTTATTTAAAATTGGATTTCAAATTGAATTGCACTTTTGCATTGCCACTTTTTCCGCTCTATCTAATGATGGTATCCAGTTTGAAATCCGACGTTTCGTCTTCAAGGGATCATCATCAACTTTCTTTTTTTAAATACGAACTTTAATTTTTTTATCGTTTTCAGATGGTATTGGCGTTATTAATATGACTATGTTTTTTTATTTTTCTTTTATTTTTTTAATTTTTTTTTTATTTTTTTTTTATTTCTAAATTATTTTTTTAATTATATATTTTGCTTTGGCGTAATTTTAAATAATTTAAGGTAGGTACTTTTTTGAAATTTTTGTATTCTATAAAAATATTTTATTTTGTTTTTTGTATTAAGTGGAAAATTGGAGCGTATTAAAAATAAAAAATAGCAAAATTATTTCTTACGAGAATATGGCCATGAACTATTACTCAAACAAGTTGCTTACTGCAAAGATAAAATATTCCCAACTTTAAACCAATTAAAAATTTTGTTTAATAGAGAACATTAACAATTTATACTCACTACGTGATACTACAGGCACTTTGATGGAAAATACATATTGGAATTTTGCTTATAAATAAAATGCACTAAGCAACTAATAGTTCATGGCCATATTCTCGTAAAAAATAATTTTACTATTTTTAATTTTTAATACGGGCTCCAATTTTCCACTTAATGCAAAAAACAAATAAAACATTTTTATAGAATACGAAAATTTCAAAAGTACCTACCTTAAATTATTTAAAACCACGCCAAAGCAAAATATATAAAATAAAAATAATAAAAAAATAATAAAAATAAAAAATAAAAACACATACTCATATTAATAACGCCAATACCATCTGAAAAACGATAAAAAAATTAAAGTTTGTATTTGAAAAAAGAAAGTTGATGATGATCCCTTGAAGACGAAACGTCAGATTTCAAACTGGATATGATCATTGGATAGAGCCGAAAAAGTGGCAATGCAAAAGTGCAATTAGATTTAAAATCCGATTTTAAATAAGCCCAGGAAAAAAATAAAACGATTTTTCAAAATTTCGGTTTTTTCCGGATATCTCCGTAAATACTCGGAATTTTAAAACTTTCTAAGCGGCATATTGTTAAGCACTGAAATGCGCAATTTTGCCTTAATTTGACCGACACTGTATCTCTTACGGGTTTCGAGTTCCCCATACATAGACACGAATTCGAGCCACCCTGTATAGGGTGGCTCGAATTCGTGTCTATATACGTGGTAATGACTTTATTTTTCATTTAAGAAAAGGCTTGCACAATACATATACGCGGACCACCTCCCTCCATTACTCTAACAGCCCTTTTCTGCAACACGAATTACCTCCCCATAAAATTGCTTCATAACACAACATGAAATTGAAATTGGCAAAATAAACAGTAATCAGTAGAGCAATATTAAAAGATGTATTTAGCTACCTCAAAAGGAAAGTCTGATTGCAGCTACACAGCACAGTTTGCTGCAATATCGCATTGCCACTTCAAACCATCATTCATAAAAATATCGAGTAGCTTGATCACCGTTAATCATGGTCTTATTAAGGCTGAAATTATTTTGGTTTTGTCGCCGTTTAGCCTAAGATAATTAATGTTAAACCAGTCTTCTACCGAATTCCAGACAGAAACCGTGTTTGCGTTTAGATTAAACATGAAAATTACCGGGACTAAAATAGTACCATCGTCAGCATCTAATATACTACGATTGGGCTCAAATCTAATAAAAGTAAGGACAATAGCAGTCCCAAGACAAAGCCTTGAGTTCAGGTCCTGCTATAAATTATCGATTTCTTTTCACAGATTAATCCATCTACCGATACGGCTTGATTCCGATTGTTCATATAAGATTGAATAATTGCAAAAGCTGCAGCATTGGCTCCAAATAATTCCAGTTTACTCACATATAACGACAGATCTCTTCTCACC
>MU193746.1:642-22202 GCA_016904865.1 Pissodes strobi | reverse complement strand
AAATCCACGACAAATTCGTCCGAAGCCACGGCTATCGTCCTAAAAAAGCCCGAATTTTCAGATTTTTATACAATTTTGCCATTTAAAATCGTTTTTAAACGGATTTTAGACGATAAAAAAGCATATTATTGTTTTAAATTAAACGAACTGTCAAAGTATTATTCAGATGCCCAGACGTTTAAAACAGTAAAATTTGAAAAAGCTGGTTATTGACTGTCCCAAATCAAAGGATGTCGGCCAAAGATTATAAGGTAAATATGCTGTGTCCATATGTTGATGTTATTCCTGGTGGCATTAGATTTTCGTGTCGAATTTGTGCAGTGAATTAATCCGCTCCGAAGTTGCCAGTGCGTATTATTAAAGAATCCTAACTAATATTATAAATGCGAATGTTTTTGTTTATATTCTATGAACAAGCTAAAATGTACAGGTAACGGCCATAGCACGTTGAAAATGCCAGTTCTCGTCCGATCACTGAAGTTAAGCAACGTCGGGCGTGATTAGTACTTGGGTGGGTTACCGCTTGGGAACATAATTTGCTGTTGTCATTTTTTTTACAACCGATGTCGTTATAGGATATGTTTACACATCAGTCTCGAGTACTAGCAGACTCGCTTAATTTTTTTTAATTTTTTTTTTGTTTTAATTATGATAATGTTTAATATTGCTAAAAATGCGTTTCTTTAATTATATACCTATATTATAGACACTCGTGTGTTTGTATTTTTACTTTTTTAAACTCTGCTTTTGGAAACTATGAATTTCAACGCAAATCACATTTTTGCGTTTTTATTCATCATTTTCAATGTCTCCCCGGTTGCATCTTTGCGAAGGACTGTGAATTTTTGTATTGTTAATTCAAAATATTAATTTGTAAAATGGAGCAGGGCGAAGCTTCAACAAGTCCCCCCCCCCCCCCCCTGCAAAAAAAGTGAAGACATTTAACTGTGGGGGAACATGCATTGGTAAAAACCGTGTATGCGTGTTTGTTAAACGAAGTTATTGATAACGTTACAGCTGATAATTGGCAGAAGTGTATCGAACATGTCATAAAACAAAAAATGTGGGATTTGGATACTACGGTCGAAGTTATAGTTGAACCTCTTATTATCAATGTTGGTTCCGAAAGTAGTGATAGTAATGATTCTGAATCAAATTCTGATCAAACCTCCGATAACGAGTAGTAAACTTAAAATTTTATTGCTTTTTGATGTATAAACTTCCGATGCAACTTTCAATATGGTATTTTATGATAAGAAAAACCCCTTATCATCCATGTCTCTTTTTTCCTAGCCTTAATGAATACATAGTACTATTTGTTTGTAGTACAATTTTGTTGCTTATTACTAGACTTAGGAATAATTTTGAATATACGTTTTTTTGCATATTTTAGACTAAAATCATGCATATTTATGTGCATAAACTTTATTTTTTTAAGTGGATATTTGCCTAAGTCTACTTATTACTATTCCATTATATAGTTATTATAACATATTAATTTAAAAGTAATTGTATCCGCTACTGGACTTTCTTTCTCTCTTCCCTTACCGCTCGTGGCGCGCCTCAAAACTAAAAATGAGTCACTGACTATTATTTCCGGCTTGAACAATAGGCCCTAACAATTTTTCGGGCCCCAGTATGACCTCGGCTCCCATTTGATTTTTTTTGGTTTCGATTTCGAACTAAAAGTATTATTTATAATGTAGTTTTCTATTCAGATTTAAATTAAGTTTTTCTAGTATTTATAAATTTCCATTCATTTTAATAAAAAAATAACAGATTTTAGAAAAACTAAAAACCAGAAAAGAAACACGAAATAAGATAAAAAAACGTTTTCAAACTAGTAGTGTGTTGTAGCCGGCGCCATCTATACGTAACCTGCTAAGTTTATCGGAGATAGACAGTACTATACTATAGTAATTATTGGCTACTACTTGACCTGTGCATGTCAGGTGAACCTAGACAAATGCATCAGAAATGTTGTACCTTCTGTACCTTCCGTTCTTTTTCACCTGCCGCCCCATCCATAGCCGCGTTTCGCCGTATAACGGCTCGTCAGTATGGCTAAAAAAGTTTTATTGAACCAAAACATAAATTAGTAGAAATAAAATAATATTTAAATTAACAGAAATACACTGAGGCTAACGTTAACACCTTTCTTCGAAAAAAAATTACATACATAAGAGTAAACACAACCAGATTTGGGACTAAACACTAACCACTCACGGAGGACTTTCCGTAATTTACTTTTACTTTGTAAAATCCTGAACTTTGTAATCGCCTGTTTTTTTTTACCGTGAAATTGTTTCGCATGCCCACTTATTTTGTCTATATTTTCTTCTTGTATGTTTTTAATAATATGTTCCTGAAAGCGTTTTTGTATAATGTACAGTGATGGAAATAAAATTTCTTACACTGAGGTTGACATTCTATGTCATTTTTGAATATTTTGGTAAACTGGGCTTTTCACCATTATCTCACCTTTATACTTTATACCTTGCGTTTCTTACTTCAGTAATACCAGAAAAAGGGTTATAAAATTATTTATTCGAAGACAGTATTCCTATACAAATGGTAGTTGAGGGTTGAGGGTGTCGGAAAACTAAAAAGCATTACACAAGACCATTAAAACTAAATGCATTCAAAAACAGGATCATTGGATAGAAAGGCTGGAAGTGGTAGAAGAAAAATTTCAAAGAAAAATCAAGATAATAATAAGATACGACTTCAAAATTAATTATAAAACAGATTATTCGAATAATAAAAAAATATTTGTTTCATATTTTAAAAGGGATTCATTTTATTCCACCAATAAGTTTAAACTGGGCCTGATGAGCATTGTAATTATTCCAGGCTTCTTAAATTTTATTCCACAAGTCATGACTGTTTTCTGGATGGAAATCATTGTTTTTGCTGATTTATTTCACAATATATCCCCAAACGTTTTCGTTTGGATTGATATCAGGGCTTGAGGGCCAAGGTAACAATGAAATGTTATTTTCCCGTATTCAGCCCGAAACTCTCCTTGCTGTATGGAAGGGGCCGTTATCATGCTGGTATATAAAATTTTCTTCTTGAAATATATTGTTTACCGATGGCAACATAACATTTTGAAGGATGTATATAAGCTTAAGTGTTAAATCTTCCTGGAATATGGTGACATATTCTTAGCCCTCTGGAAGTCATACACCCCCATACATTTATAGAAAATCTTCCACTATCTTCCTTCATACCGTGTATTTGGTGTACACTCTAATCTGCCCCCTATAATAAGACTGAAAAATCTTCTCATCGGTAAATACTACCTTAATCCAAGAACCCCTACCTTGCGGTAAATATACCATCGCATACCCTATTCTTTGCTCTTTATTCTTATCGGTCAAAAATGGTGTTTTAGCAACTGCCCTGTTTCTCAGTCCCAAATTTTCCTTTATAAGATTTCTTGCCGTTCTTACTGTCTTGCCGTTCTTACTTCTGTCTGAAATAGTTGGTTTCGCAAATAATCTATTAGATCATTAAGTATCTTGATTTTCGTTTCAAATTTTTTTTCTGCCACTTTCAGCCCTTCTATTCAATGATCCTATATTTTTCCATTTAGTTCTGAGGCTTTGTATAGTGCTTCTAGGGTTTCCAACTTGCTCAGCTATTTTACGTAGAGAAACATCTTCTTTGAATAAAGCAGTTAATCTCGCCTTCTCGAGTTGATTCATGTTCACAAACTTTGTTAAAATGAAATAACATAATTTTCAAATCTGATGACACCGATAACAATTTGTCATAAAGTGAAGTGCATTTCCAGGTGATTTAGGTATACAAAAGCCAACGTTACATTGGGAAAAAATAAGTGTACGAAATTTTGTTTCCGTCACTGTACATGAATACAGTGCTAACTTCGTTTTTATTGAATATTATTGGTTGGCATAAATCATACACGGCCTGAGTGTACCTAGGAATTATATACGCGATTACAGTGCAGATCGCGACGCCATATTATTATGTCTGCATGTCTCTAACGTTCTAGAATAATTTCTACAACGTCTCGGTGGCGTAGTAGGCAGGGTGCTTGTCTGTCATTCCGGCGCTGCTGGTTCGATTCCCGTCGGTCGCGACACATGTTTGTTTTTTTATTAATTCAATTATTAAAGCAATGCATATTACACGTTACCAACTAAAATACACGAAGAACTCGGTCATCGTGTATTGTGACAATGCTTACGACTATCACGCACTTAGACGTACCTTAGAGCAAGAGCGCACGGAGTACCATATGAGAGTCAGGAGAATACCAGGGTTTTCGTTCTTCGTGGCCTTGATGGAGACATCAAGCCACAAGACATTAGCGAAGCCCTGTGCGATGAATATAACATACGTCCCAAGAACATCTATGAAAGGAGGAAGACACGTACTCCAAGTATTTGGTTATCTTGGGAACCGACTACACCGTTCGCAAGCTTAACCAGGAAATCAAGACGCTAATGTGCGTAAGAATTAGCTGGGAAGCTCGGGGCGCCAGCAAACCTGTCCTGCAGTGTAAGAATTGTCAGCAATTCGGGAACGCGAAAACTTACTGTAGGAGGAAGGTAGCGTGCAGTAAATGCGCGGGCCCGCATGAGATTATTCAATGCAGCCAAGACTTCAATAAATGTGTAAACTGTGGCGGCCCTCACCGGTCAATAGATGAGGAATGTCCAGTTTACATATAAACTTAATATCATACAAACAACGGGAGCAAAAACCAAGCAAACAAAACAAACATTTCGATCGGCGCCACCTCCTGCAAATCTCGCTTGGAAGCCAGCGGAATCTTCGAGGAAAGCAGACGGCCCACGGCCTATGCAATGGCCAACGAAATGACGAAGAATTCCAAAGACAATCCCCGCCCCTGTGAATCAGCCGCCAGAACCTGAGCAGACAATAATCATGCGTCTAATACCATAAATGTTAAAAATGTTAGTGGTACTGCACGCGCCAACCCCATAAATTCTAATAACGCAATTACAGGAAATCAATGCTCTAAACTTGGATCACCTTCCAATCAAAATTGGATTGTACTGCAGAGTCCCTGTATTACCAAACGACACCGTCGTTTCGTAAAAGTATATTGATTGGATAGGGAATTCCGAGCAAGGCTATAACTATCATTCCTGAGCAAATAGTTACTGTCCAGGAGGTTCAAACTGAGGTTACAACTCTTACATCAAATATCCAGCGCATCCGAGATGCTATGTGCCTTAGGCAGAGACAAGGCAATACGCCCTAGGACAGAATCCCTCCCTGAACCTATCCTTGATCTCATTACTTACAGAAATCGTTTTCGACGTAGATGGCAGAGAAACCGGACACAAATGGGATCCGCTCGCATCAATGCGCTGACGGAGGAAATACGGATTCAAATCCGGGAGCACCGCGACCAAACGTGGCTCGATTACATTAATAGTGTGAGTAGAGACGACGGCTCGCTGTGGAAGTTAGCCAAGCGAGTCCGTGGAGGCACTACGCAAATCCCTGTCATAAAACACAGGAGTCTTGACATCATGCATCACATAGGGAAAGCGGAAGCCTTCGCGAACTACTTGGAGGACGTCTCCAGCGAGGCTCCTGACACCCTGCCCGAGCAAGGACACTATAGTCGCGCCATAAATGTATTTCGACAACACAAATATCCTATCCCTCCGTCAGTTCTTGATAAATTGAGAATCACACCGGCGGAAATCCGCAAAGCGCTCTGTCATCTCCTGAGAAACAAAGCACCCGGCCCGGATAACATTCCGAATATAATCCTTAAAAATTTACCTAAGAAAACCTTGATCCAATATATATGCATATTATTAACGCGGTCATTCGTCTGCAACACTTCCCTAAACCATGGAAAGTAGCGTGCGTCATACACTTCCCTAAACCGGGAAAAGATCCCTCTTTACCTTCTTCTTACCGACCAATATCCCTGCTGAACATCCTTGGGAAGGTGGCCGAGAGGCTTATCTTGCCAATTGTGGTCGAGCAACTAAACATCCTACCCTTAGAGCAATTTGGCTTTCGAAGCCAGCATGGCACCGTCATGCTGGCAGCGAAATTAGCCACCGACATATATGAGGGATTTAACAATAGGCAGTCCACTGCACTCCTATTGCTTGATATCGAAACAGCGTTCGACAGGGTGTGGCACGATTGGCTACTCTATAAATTGCTGGCAAATTACAGCATGCCGCTGTATATTGTGGCACTCATCGAGTCATACCTTGCCGGACGCACTTTTTCCACTAGAATCGGCAAACAAACCCTTAGTAGCAGAAGACTGCTAGCAGGGGTGCCACAGGGTACCGTATTGTCGCTGCTACTGTTCAATCTTTTTATAGCAGATATCCCGTCTCATCCTAATACCTGTAAAGCCCTTTTCGCTGACGATACAGCGATTTATTCCCGGAATCCCCCAGGCAGCAAGCTGACGTCAGCATGGCGTGATTTTTTTCGTCAAGTTATTACGTCATTTTGACCAGAAAAATGACGTCATTATGACGATAGGATCACGTCATTATGTCACAGCCCAACGACGTCATTTTATGACGTGAAAAAAACCTTCATTTTATGACGTAAAAATACGTATCTATGTGAGTAGGTATCCGGATACTTGAGACCTACCCTTTAGGCCCCGCCCCCCTTGATGCACACGTGTAGAAACATGCGCAGAGGCGAACTGCGCATGACGGCTGAGGTTTGACAGCAGACAGTTGACCGGGTGTAGTAGGAGTAGTTGGATCATGTAAACGAACACAGGCGTGGCATCCGACAGCTGACGTTTGTTGGTGTGGGGGGCGGCCGTTGGAAGTTGACAGGCACGTTCGGAATCTCTCGGCCATCCTCGGAAATACCTAAATTAATAATAAAAGTCTTGGAGTCTTGCGGGGATCGAACCACGAACTTTGGGCACGTGAGTCAAACACGCTACCACTGAACCAACTGAACCTTGCCGAAAATTGATACGTTTGGTTTCCTTGCTCGCTAAAGCAAAATATTCGAAGTGTTGGGGTACATAGGTAATTTAAATTTAAATTTAAAAATACACAACTTTAATAATAAAAAATAAAAAGTTATTGTTAACTAAACCCGATTTCTTTAAAGACATTGTAATAATATGGTATGATTAACATTAAGGTTTTAAATTGATTTACTGAGAAAATAAAAAAATTTCTAAGTGTGATGAAATGCCGAAAAAATCTCGTAAAAAAGACGTGATGTCTATGACGTCTAGAAATCGACGTCATAAATCACGTTATTTCTTGGTCATATGGCGCCTCAAACAACAAGCGACCAAAAAAGACGCAAAAATGACGTGATGGTATATGACGTCTAATACATGTCTATAAATCGACGTCATAAATCACGTCATTTATTGGTAATATGACGTCCCAGACCAAAACTGCAGAAAAAATCACGTTAAATTGACGTCAGCTTGCTGCTTGGGGCCTATAGCTGAAGTGGCGAAATCAAACATAAGTGAGCACATGGACAT
Source organism: Pissodes strobi (assembly GCA_016904865.1). Taxonomy (NCBI): domain Eukaryota; kingdom Metazoa; phylum Arthropoda; class Insecta; order Coleoptera; family Curculionidae; genus Pissodes; species Pissodes strobi. The sequence goes on along the minus strand of MU193746.1, from coordinate 14,692 downwards.
CCTAGTCCCTTTTTATGAGAGGTGGAAGATCACTGTCAATGCAGACAAAACTGATTTAATTATAATCTCCCGTAGGAGAAAAGATACGGAAATCACCCCTCTTATGATAGGCAACACAGCCATACAACCCAAGAGTAGAGTTAAGTACCTTGGATTAATACTAGATAGCAAACTTAATTTTAGTAAAATATTGAAGCCGTTGTCGGAAAGAATGCGGGAATCAACAAGGGATTGGGACTCTTGATAGCAGACAGGTCATTTAAGTCCTGCAAATAAACTCATTCTATACCGTACAATCATCCGACTAGGGCTGATGTATGGTGCCCTGGTATGGTGTTCGGTGGCAAAATGCCACAAAAGAAAGTTGCAAGTAATTCAAAATCGCTACCTAATGGCAGCATTTTCCCTCACCCTGCGGGATCGCGTTCGATCTGAAGATGCATGCGTGGGCTAGAATCGAATCCGTCGATGAATATATCGATAACCACGTATGTAGGTTCTTTGAAAAACAGATCCGAGGGTCGTCACTAACTGCTAATATTGCAGACAGCAGGTATAGCCCCGAATACCATACTACATACGGCACCATATATGAACGGCACAGGTAGTTTTAATCATCTCCTGATGATGCTAACATGGTTAGCGAAACGCGCTTCGAGTGCAATAATTCTGTTTCGGTATTGTGGATAAAACTTCGTTTTAGAGTACAGGTAGAAATGGTTCCACGGCAGCATCCGGCGCCCCCCTCCCCCCCGCTTGGGTACCGGCGCGAATGGGCATTTCTTCTGTCTATGAGTCTGTGAAAGGCACAGACTACGCTGGCTAGGACGTCCGATTCTTCCTCGGGGAAAAACGGTCACTAAACGTTTGCCACGTGTCGCCCAATGGCCTGTGCCAATGGCGCTCAGAGCCGTCATTGAACGCGTTCACTCGACCGAAGAAGAAACGGAAGTGGGGAATATATTTAATATTTTAAAACATCTCGAAACTTAACCTCACATAACTTTTAAAAACACTTTTAATAAATCAAAAGTTCTATGTATCAGGAGAGCACACACTCCGCGGGTAACGCGCGGGATTACTGCCCGACCTGTCAGTCACCCGTGTTCGGACATGGGGGCGTCGCTTGTTTATAGATCTAACGGCAAATGCGCAAACACCGCCGCATCTTACTCACTTGATTTCTGCCTACGGAAGGCGTCCATGTCTCCGCAGCCGGAGCCGCGGGACTCGATCCGTGTGCCCTGATACCATTACAACCATACAGGATTAGACTTAATATTAAGTCCTCAAAATGTAATATAGTTTTCGTTAGCTATAGTTCTATGTTGTATTAGTGTAATCGTCAATTTTAACATTATGAACTCCTGCTCTAAAAGAACATTATAAGCAGGGTTTTTAATAATAATAATAATAATAATATTTATTGGTCTTTAAGAATACAAAGTATTATAGACAAGTCTATTACAATAGTTATCTTAAGAATAACGTCAAATAAACTTCAAAATAGTACTTATAACTGTTATGGGTAAAATAGTAAAAACATACATTTTAAAATACACTACAAATACAAAAAAAATAATACAAAACAAAGAAGTTAAAATCCTAAATCTAGAACTGCCAAAAGGAAAGCACCTATGTTCTGATTAGCGTGTAATACTCACCGACCTCTATTAAATGGATAAGCACAAAGCGATCCAAATCATACCGATTCATGCGCCTTCAGATGTAAACAAAATAAGCTAGTTCTGAGACTGCGCAGTTTCAATTAGCAGGTTATCGATTGATTCTACGTGCTTCATCAACGCACGGCCGTGAATAAGCGACAGGTCCGGATTTTAAGAATTTGTAATAGTTATTTGTGTATTTAGAGCGCAAAGTCGTAACGGATTGCCGCTTACAATATTGAAAAAAAAATTAAAGCTCCCGCCACGGATCATTTCTATATTATTGCATCCATATAAGTAGTCTGTAAAAGAATTTTTATAAATATTTTAAAATAGCAGAAACAAGTATGCAGTGGCGTAACTAAAAATTTTTGGCCCCTACGCAAAACACATAAGGAGGCCCCATTATCAGTAACAAATCACAAATACTAAATAAAAATTAAACAACCAGCTTTATTTTTTTTTATTTATTTAACATATAACATCAAATTATTTCTTTTTTTTTATCAAAAGAAGCAAAACTCTAAAATAACTTTAAATTTTAACCAAGTATTATTTATTAATGAAGTTGGAAATATTAATGAAATTTCCCTAGTTTAAAGCTACACTCGACTTAAACTTATCAAAATCTAAAACGATTTTTTCTCGTTTTACACACTGCAAATTCATATGCATATTTAAGATCTAATTTGTTGGGAGCTTCACTTTCGACGGAAATTAAAGATAAATATTGAAATCGATCCTGCATGCCCTATTTGATTCCTTAAATACTTAGTTTACTAAAAGATTCTTCAGCTGACACATATATAATCGGCATGGTAAAAAATAATAGTAGGTCAATGTAAATTTGTTTAAATCAACATTTTTTTGCAGTCATTTCTTGATTTACTCTGTTTTTATAAATTGTAAGAGAAATTTTGCAATATGATTTGAGAATATTTTTGTTGATGAGATTTTGTTGAATTTATGAGATTTTTAGGTTGCAAAAACAAAAAGATGCCACTTATCTTATTTAAACCTGTAAATCTAGTTGTTAATTGAAACTTTATAATGTCAATAGCTGATAAAAAGCACCAATTTACAAAAAAAATTGTGAGTGCTTAAACCACACGATAGTGAAAACGTGAACAAGCGGGGGTCATCGTTTGTCAGAATTTCGAACCGAGCCTTCGTTGTAGAGATACCCCAAAACCCCACCTTAAATTAGAGCCCCGGTCCCCCCTGTATGGTCTAAGGTGGCCCCCAATGTGGTGCACTTACCATAAAAATTTCGAACCCGTACCTCTTCCCGTTCTCCCGAAATTAATTAAAGTTTTTACTTCTCCCCCCTTCCTTGATCAAACGGGCTGGGGTACCGGGTCCCGTTTTCGTCCAGGATCTTCTTACCCCGGCTACATCCCCTGAAAATTTCAGCCCTCTACCTATACGGGAACATGCAGCGTTACGATATGTTACGTTACGTGACGGCGTTACGTGACCACTCGGTCTCATTCAACCCCCACAGAAAAAAAGTGCAGAGCGCGCCTAAAGAAGTTTTCACTTCAAAAGTGTCCCCTGGAATCAAAAGGATGATCTAAAGCTAGTTCATTAAATACTTTTTTTAATAACTTGTCGCTTACTCCTAAAATTAGTAGTAATGCACCATTTCAGAGCAGTTGTTCGGGTTTTTTTTAGAACCTCATTATTGCGTTGACGATAGTTTTCCCACATTCCTTTTTATCATTAGTAGAACAAAACTAGCTTCGTCCAAAGCAATTGTTTCTTTTTATAAAACTTTGGAAGTAAAATTCACTTCTGATAACACATAATGTAACCTAATAGATAAGAATACCAACTCAACTCAAAATCTAGCATACTTTTCTTTATACGCCCAGCTTCTATTCTTTCATCCCTAATTTTACTTGAAAGCTCAATTTATTTAAGGTTTTTTTTCACATTTACATCTTAATGATTTATTAACAATATGACCTAAATCACTTTCGAGTATTGTGTCTTTACTTGATATTACGGTGTCTGACGATATTTCAGCTTCATAGAACTTTTTAGTTTTAGCACACAGAAAAATTAGGTCGCTTGTGCTGATGCCCGTGGCTTAGCCACCATCAAATATTCTGAGTGATCTTCGTCTTAAGAAATATAATTGTTGTCCCCAATGTCATCGCCTTTGGACGTAAATGGTTGCAAATTTGGCTCAGACTGCGATTTCGTCAAACAAAAAACATTTTCGCATTTTTTCTCTAATTCCAATACTTTTTTAGTTTTCTTTTATTTGCGGGCGCTTTTATATTTTTTTGTGGTCACTCCTTTTTAAAACGTAGGAAAAATTAGCGTATCAGGTACTAAAACTATAAGATAATGGTAAGGTAATGCTCTTGGCAACAGGTTAAAATATGTCAACAAAACGGGATTCCCGGGATGTCAAACCAAAAGACGATGGTGCTCACTGCGAATCAAATCAGGACTATTTCTGATCGGCGACTGACGAGTGTCGCGACGCTGATGTTGCCAAACTTTTCATTAGGTATTAAATTATGCAGAACTTAATAAAAAAGAATCCTTGCTTGACAGAAAGGTGTTCCTAGGTTCAGTTGACAGAAACCTTCAATATTAGGCACTGGACGAGTGGGCCCCAACGCATTGCGTTTACTTGTCTTATGGTAGTTACGCCACTGCAAGTATGGGGAACAATTACCCATTTAAGGATCTAAAAAAACTATTTGGAGCATCAAAGCTCAACAAAGTAAATTAAAATCCATCCTACCTATAAGGAGACTCTTTTAATACAAAATGATGAAACTGAATAAACTCACTGACCTATTTATGCATCGTGATTTATGCTAAAGGTCTGTAAACCCCTTCTAAGGTGATATTATTCCCATATTTTGTATGTTATTCTGCAGTTATCCTTAAAAGATAATTATACTTACTTAAAATAAGAAATCGCTGGTATTGTACCCTTATTTTGGCAACACCAAACTAAACACCGTTGAGTATTTTCTTTGCCCTTGGCAGTTGACGTCATTGTCTTTTAAGGTCTTTTGTCTTTAAATCCCTACGTCTACACCAACTTATACACTAATAACGAACTATTATATTAATAAACTGAACTAGATTTCCAAAAGTAAATTAGTTATTTTCAACGAACACGATAACATAAACCACTCAAGCGTACGTACTTCAATAATTGAACGAAACAAATAAACGCCCAAACTCGAAACCCAAAACGGCAAACACAGAAAAATGAATTATTTTCAAGTGCAAGCAACAAGCAAGGTCAGAGAAATTTGATAATATTAATATTATTGATTACTGAACTGTAAAAGCTTTATCAGCTGATTTCGTTCTGTCGCTTCTCGGTGTTTGTGCGCATGAGTAAAACTATCCTATTTTCAGTTCTGTCCGACGCAGAACCCGGTTTTTTCCCCCATGATTGGTACGATTTTTCGACGCACACAGACGGCTTGTGCTTATCCATATAATGGAGATCGGTGGTAATACTCCTCAAAAGAGTATAATGGATACTCAGTCAAGAGGCTACATATCTTGGTTTTGAATTTTCTAAAAACTAAGTTCCTTGTATCCAGTGGTAAAGCATTATACAGTTTTATTTCCTCGTGTTTTCTATTTCTACTTAATCTACAATGACTTAACACCAAGTTGTTTTTAACTCTCGTATTGTGGGAGTGTACATCTGCTGCCACTTGATACTTATTAATATTTTGCTTAACATGTATTAACCTAATTAATGAGTACAATGTCATGATTTTAAGTTTTTTAAAATAAGGTTTACAAGAAATATCAGGTTTAACATTAACAATTGATCGTATTCACGATACACATATAACGGTATGCTCTTGCGCAGGCAGAACCTCCCACACAGAAACGTGTGGCGTCACCTGGGAACGACGCTTTCGATTCTGCTATGTAAGCGTGTATGTTTGAAATACAATACTCGCAGTTTTGGGGGATTTTAAAGGACATTTTGGATAATAGGTACGTCCTAATTATACGTGTACGTGTGTTAACTAAAGAATAAAAGCATTTTCATTTCATATTTATATTACTAATTATAATTGATATAATATACATAGTTTTACTCTAGAAAATAATTTAAATGTATAAATGGTTATTTAAGTATTATTTCAACATTTGAGAACTAAATAATATTAGGATTACCTCAACGGAGTACCTATATTAAATTACTATTTAATATTGTAAATTTTTATACCTTAAATTGTTTATTTTTTAATTACGTCTAGAGGAATAAAAAAACATAAATACCTACTTCTACATTTTTGAGTTTACATTTTACATTAAGTACCTTATATTATAGTTATTTTCATACATTGGGAAACTTACTGACCGTAGGTATACTGTATATAACTGGATTTTTCTGGGCAATGCCACTTTAAATACCTAAAATACCAAGCAGTGCGCAGTGGTGTATTCTTCATAAAAGTTTCGCTTATGTCTTGACAAGGTAATAGAGCAAATCCCATATTTTTTGCTAGTAAGCTAACAAAGATATCACAATAAAATCTTATACATATCGTAACGGATTTGGTTAAAGAGTAGTTTTTTAAAATATACCACTCAATTAACAAAAAGGAAAGGCCCAAATGAAAAAAATATTCTTCATAAAACTGTTTAGAAACTTAACCTTAAAAAAAATAAAAAAAAAGCAACGGGGTTTGAACTTGGGCCGCGCCGCTCCCCCGATAGCCGCCGAATCGAGACCTAACCACCTAGACCACTTGGGACAAAATGATTGCATCGCGAAGACATGGCGCGATTAGGTGCCCAAATCAATGAGCTTTTGTAGCGCTACAGAACCTAACCGAGAGAGAGCGAGAGAGAGAGAGAGAGAAGTGTCCGTGAAGGATGGCGTGTTACCTAAATTAATACCTATATAGCAGCAGCGAAGGCGGACAAGAAAGGCGGCTATCTGCAGGAAATGTCGTGGGTCTGGTTCCAGCTTGGGCGGCTACATTGGCGGTAGTGGTGTTGGTCCTCTGGTTTGGGCGGCTGGCTGGCTGGCGACTTCTGCTTCGAGAACCCGGGTGGGTTCTGCCTGTTTAGCGCGATGCAGCCCGGTTTTGTTAAGTCGACGCGTAGTGGGGGATCACGTCATCGGCCGGCCGATAGGTGGGGACCTAACGCGCATCGCTTGCGACGGGGATCGCGGCGTTCTACTGGTACCGCGCGAGAACTACGGAAAATGTGAAAACCGATTTCCCGGCCTTTCGCGACGGATTATTTCATAGAACTGAGTTTAGAATATTTAAATTATATTTTACGAAAAAGAATGATGTGAATAGCCCGTAAAATAAGAAAATTAATCCGGCTTGCATACCATTCCCCTAAAAATATAGTAACTTCGTTACAAAAGTACTCCATATCTCTTATCTTTGTACAACCATACTCTATTCACATCGTCCGGTGAAAGACCACCCCACTAGAACTGGGAAGCGCTAAGTGGTTTTCCCGAATCACGTTACGCTTCCGCGCTGGTGCATGGTGGTTCCGGGTTCCACAGTAGGAATATATGGACATCATGGTGCTTCCAGGATCAAAATATTCCGGAGGTAAACTCCCCGGCCATTCGGATCTCCGAGCGCTGGGTGGCCCTGGGAGCCCTTCATTCCGCATTTCACAGACAGCAAAGATACTGAACCAATTTAGAATAGATTTCTGGAACATAAGAGGCCTAAATACAAATATAAATTCGATACACCTACATCTACAAGCAAATAGACCACACATACTACAGAAACACAAGTATGTTCTACAACAACAACAGTAAACTACCCCTATCCTGGTTACGACTTTCATATCCGATTTAGACATAAGTTCGGAATATGCCTTTTTGTCCGAAGCGACCTTTCATGTCACCGCGAGGAAAAACTCGAACCGAACAACCTTGAGGTCATGTGGCTCAAGTTCACCGCCAATGGATTAACCAAGTTTATATGTTGTCTTTATCGCCTTCCGAGCGATAGAGCCTACCAAAGCTTTTTTTCAACACTAGCTACCACTTTTGACTCAATACAGGTCGATCACCCCAGTTCAGAAATAATCGTTCTGGGAGACTTCAATGCCCACAACACCAACTGGCTCAAACATCACAACAAGACCGACAACGAAGGTAGAGAAGCTGAAGCATTTGCCATCAGCTGCGGGCTTACTCAACTTGTAGAAGAACCAACTCGAATCTCAGAGAGGGGCGAATTCGCCGCCCTCCTGGATCTTTTTCTAACCACCAATCTTGACCAGTACACATTACAGTTGGTCCGCCATTAGGTGTTTCCGATCACAAACTTATTACAACGGTTTGTGAATTGCCACTTATACAGAAGGGTCCAGCAGCCTACGAGTACTGGCAAAATCAGCCGCTGAAAATCGCAATTATTTTGTCGAAGCGAGAAACGAATACAAACGTGTGATCGACGAAACTAAAGACAAACACAATCAAAGGATCAGGAATAAACTTTTGCAATGCCTCAGTGGCTCCAGGAATTTCTGGTCGGTAGCATAATATTTTGATCCTGGTAAGTAACAATTTTACAAAAACGTCTCTCCCACCTTTGACAGCCGAACGTGGCATCACGGCGACTACAGCCAAGGAAAAAAACAAACATGCTCGCCAAAATGTTTTCATCGCACTCTACCTTAGACGTCCCCCAAGGCAAGACTCTCCCCACCATATCGAACCTCAACGCTATCATGGCAGAAGTCAAGTTTCATCACCGCGATATTCGTAAAATTCTTAAAGAATTAGATACGCAAAAGGCATCCGGACCGGACGGAATAGCTGCCATCGTGTTAAAGAACTGCGCCAACGAACTAACACCCGTTTTTTCTAGGTTTTTTACTGTCTTACGGAAAAGGGATTTCTCCATCTTCTTGGAAATTCGCTCGAGTACAACCTGTTCCAAAAAAGACAAGAAAACCACGCCCTTAAACTATCGCCCAATTTCCTTGCTTCCAATAATCTTCAAAGTCATGAAACGTGTAGCCAATCAGCAACTACTCAAGTACCTCGAGAACAACAGAATAATCAGCGATAATCAATACGGCTTTCGCAAAGAGAGATCGACAGGAGATATATTGGCCTACGTCACTCATATATTATGGAGTAGAGCAATTGAGAACTACGGAGAGTCTCGAGCGATTGCGTTGGATATTTCAAAGGCATTCGACAGAGTTTGGCATGACGGACTTCACCAACTCTGTTCCTCATCTATATTAATGACCTGCTGACCGAAACGGATAATCCTGTTTACAGTTTTGCGGATGACAGTACTCTTGTCTCCCATTTTAGATCAGAAAAACCCTTACCAGCGACTGAGACTCATCGCCGCAGACAAGAGCAGATTACAGCAATTAATCAAGACCCGGAGAAAGTTCAAACTTGGAGCGATCGAAATTTGGTCCAGTTCAATGCAGCAAAGATCCAAGCAGCCACGTTTACCAAGAGAACCAATACACCGGGCCCTGACATCATTATGGCAGGATCGACCATTCCTTCATCCTCGTCAATCGGACTGCTGGGTGTCTCGGTCAACAACAATATGTCCTGGCATGGCATGACCACGTTGCTAACATCGCAAAATCAGCCTCCCATAAGCTTAGAGCGCTATTTCGCAACAAAAAACTCTATACACTGCATCAGTTGCTCTTGCCCTACAAAGCGCAAATAAGACCATGCTTAGAATATTGCTCACATATCTGGGGTGCCGCACCAAAGCACACCCTAAAGCTGCTGGATTCATTCAGAAGAGAGCTGTGCGCCTCGTCGGTGATCCGGAATCTGGATAGTCTGGAACACCGCAGACATGTGGCCGAGATGTCTCTGTTTTACAGATACTTTCACGGCAGATGTTTCCAGGATTTGGCCCGCCTCATTCCGCCCCTGGCAACTCCTGTCAGACAGTCACGACAGACGGCAAGAGCGCACCAGTTCGTCGTACAACTGGAAACACCTAGAACATCGCTTTACAAGAACTCCTTTGTCTGGCGCACTGCATCACTGTGGAACTCACTCCCAGGACATCTGTTTCCCACTAATTACAACCTACAACTATTCAAGAACCGTGTCAACATCTTCGCACACACATCGCTCGTCGAGCGCCATAGGATCTCTCCTTAGTGTGTGTGCCACTGTCATAAAAAAAAACAAGATTAGACTTAATATTAAGTCCTCAACATGTAATATAGTTTTCGTTAGCTATAGTTCTATATTGTATAGGTATAGTGTAATCGGCCCATTTTAACATTATTAACTCCTGCTCTAAAAGAGCATTATAAGCGCAGGGTTTTTGCTAGAGTTTTCTCTGCACAAACACGTGGCAGTAACATTCAACTCATAAGAAAGTACTCCATCTCTCTTAGCTTTTAGTAAAATCGGTAGCGACTTTGAAGGGGGGGGGTCTCCCACGTAAAGTTCACCAATCATGCAGTACCACAAACCCTAGATATTAAGTAGGTTTAGATCAGCCCCCTACAGGTGCCTCTATCTGTTTGCCACGGCGTTGCAGGAACAACACCAGGCGACACAACAGATATAGTATTAGATCATATATACTAAGGCATACTTAACTTAGGTTACGTTGTTAAATCAAACTCAATGTCTAAATAAATAAAGTTGTTGTTATTGTACATTTTGTTACCTTACATTTGTTTTTCGCCAAAAATTATAGAGAACTGTTTTACTCGTAAAACTTTATATTCTTTTTACTGGTGCCGCCACTTTCTTATATATATCTAACCTTGTTTAAAGAGTTCTTTGTCTTATTCATTGGTTGGCTAACTATTTCCTTTATATAAACAATGGTAGAAGGGACCACTGCAGCTGCCGGCAAGATGGGTTTTCCATTATTTAGGATTACAGGTATAAGAATTTGAAATATGTGCTGGTCATTTTTTTGTACTACTGGGATATTGTTATTTACAGTTTAGAATTTATTTGCTAAATATTTATAAATAAAAAAATAATTGTTTTTGTTTGTTGTAAGTTGGCTACATGTAACAAGCTCGTACAGTAGAATACACATACATAATTTGTTTTACACCTATTGTAGTTTCCCTCCTTTTAATCGATTATATTTTTCGTTTGTAATATAGATGTTGAGATAAGGTTCTTCATCCATTGTGGCACCTAATACCAGGTAACCAATCGCTCAGGAACCAAATATTTAAAATGATACTATAGCTTCCAGGTGAGTAGTTACCTGCGACTATTCGAAATACAACATCTAAATGGTATTAAACAATTAAGTAAAAAGTGAATTTTAATGGATCGCGAGCGGCTGGTTATAAAGTTTTAGTTGCCTTGGTGGACGAAGAGTCTACTTTTGCGAAGGCCTGCAGCACATGAGTTATTCAACAGATTAAAACTATATCAGTAAACTTTTAATACAATATTGACCTTGATGACCTTTGGCTATTCCTAATTCTTGAACCACCTTCTTTAAAGATTTTGTTGTTGCGTTCAGACTGCTTCGGAAAACTAGATTCTACATGTAAAAAAAGTAAAGAGTTTGAACGGGAACACTTTTCTATAATATTATTGTACTGTTTTTGACTTGAACTAGTTTGAATCTAGTAACGCTCGTCCGTATATACTCTCACCAATTAACTAATATTCATTTAGTACCTTAATATATCTCGTTTTTGAAACTACAAATGATAACCTCATATATATTTCATCTTATCAGTCAATGTTTATCCTTAGTATAAACTAGTAATTTACAAATCATTTCATAACTACTAAAGTGTAAAGCAGTTGTACACACAGCCTTTAACAAGCTCGGAGAAAGACCTTTAAAAAAACCTTTCCCCCCTTCCAAATAATATATCCGCCTAAAACAGTCTATTAAACCGTTGCAAATGAAATGTTTCCCAAAAAGCTCCCTAGCGTGGCCGAAACCTTGAATTTGCAAGCGCTTTTTCATCAGATCAAAGGGATATATAACGGTTTTTGCACATAACCCTGCCAGACTACCAGCGAAAAGACTACTAGACAGTGTTGTATTCTCGTTTTCTACCATATATTTGTACAAATCTTCAAAAAGCCGGTAACACATGAACTGAGCTCCTGCATGAGGACCTATCTGCAATACTGTTGGCCAAAGACCTCTAAAAAGAACAAGAGGACTTTCTTTTTGACAAATTTCTCTGATTGCCGACATCATACTATGGTATATTTTCTTGTGTTCACCTTGAGCTACAAATCTTGTCCGAACAACGTCAAAAGGAAATGACACTAGAGTTGCCAGGCTACCTAAAATTAAAAATTATTTACTAGACATTGCAGTATCAAGCGTGGATTATATTGGTAGGTTATTTCTTCCACGGCATATCACCTAGGTGGGTAAGTACTTTTCAGCAAACCAAATTATTAACACGTTGACTGCCACAATGCAAAGAGAAAATGAATCTAGAGGGCCAATTTTATATTTACTGATTTTTTGCTTCAAAAGCACTTACAGTGCCTAGACCAGTCACGATTAAAAAAAAATTAAAATCGATTTTTTTTCGACATTTCTTTATATGGCACTACATTTGTGCCATGAAACCTCAGGCTACTATTTTCTCACCATGGGAATAATAGTGATTAGCTAACTAAAATGTAAAACTGGCAACATACCAAATGCTTCGTGGAAGCGTTACATTCTCGCGTCGTCGGCCAGTCGGCGAATGAACACGTTGTTTCCTTAATGTACTGAAAAGGTTGCGCACGTCTTTATGTTAGTCTTTTCATGGCTTATTTGTTGTGAGTTGTAAACATTAGTAGTATCCGGGCAGATAGAATAAAAAACTGAAAGAATGGATGAATATGAAAGAAATGAAGAGCGTCTCCAAAAGTTATGGGATGAGATGATGTCAGATAAAGAGCAAGAGCCTTTTGAGAATAGCTCCTTAGATTATGAGCCTTCTTCAGATTACGGTGATTACAGCAGCGATATAGCATGTATACTTCACAGCCCGCAAAGAAAAAGCAAACATTGCGGCTGTTGCGTAAGGAAACATCAAACTCTATAGAAAATCCGATGCCATCTACATTTGCAGGTAAAACAAAAATTGTTTTGATTTATTTTTCTTCTGAATTTTCTATTTCGGACTTTTTTCTTTATTTTAATTTTTATAACGTAAACGACTAAGTACTTCGTGACAATGTGAAAGAAAAGTATTGAAATTCAGCAGTATGTGCCGGTAAGTTCTAGTGATAGCGAAGCTGACGAGACTGGTTTTGACAATGTTGTTTGGTCGGATGTTACTGGCGCTCTACTAAAAAAATACGATTTCTTGGATCAGAATACGGGAGCCAATCCTGAAAAATATGAAAATTATTTTAGCAAGGAACCCTACGATTTTTTTGACCGCCGATATTCTGAATCTTATTGCCTTTGAAACAGAGACGCTCAGCAACTAAAAGAAAAAACTAAATTCCGGAAATCTCGGATTGCACAGCTTTATTGACACCACTAAGGATAAAATTGAGATATTTCTAGGGCTTATCCTATGGATGGAACTGGCCACGTTTCTTTCTCTTTCCGATTATTGATCGAAATCCATAACGAAATAAAAAAGAAAATGTCAACAAACGCTTGTACCGTTTAGAGGAAGGCTTCTATTTAGACAATATATTCGTAATAAGCGTGATAAGTTTGGAATTAAACTGTACAAACTTTATTTACCTGGTGGCTACACATATAACATCAAAATATATTGTGGAAAAGATAGAGTAAATAGGGATGTGTCAGCCTCCAACGAAGTGGTGCTGGACCTTATGAACAATTTGTTGAATAGAGGCAGGACGCTTCATACAGACAACTCATAAATTATTGGAAAATAAAACGTATTTAGTCGGAACTCTACGTTCTAATAGGAAATTCAATTGCAAAAAATAATTGAAAAACATCTTTCCAAAGAAGAAATATTTGCTAAAGAGAGCAATACAGGGCTGGTTCAACTCAAGTGGAAAGATAAGAGGAATGGTTTGGCATTATCTTCCAAACACACAGATGCGACAGTGAAAATTTCTAACAGTCGGTGACAGGAGAAAGAAAAACCTATCTTGATTGCTGACTATAACAAAAAAAAGTCTTTTATTGAGATGTCGGATCAGCTAAAATCTTACAATACGTGCCTACGAAAAGGACTAAAGTGGTACAGGAAGCTTTCGTTTGAATTCATACTCGGAACCACTATTGTAAATTCACATATTTTGTACATAGAAGTAACCCAAAACAAAATTTCAAATACAGAATTCAAAGAAAAAATTGCAATGTCTATGTTAGGATGCGATTCCAATGAGTTACGTAGGGAAATGAGGCAGGAGCCAACAGAAACGATATATACATATATACATACATACATAT
>JAEQML010064297.1:0-22202 GCA_016904865.1 Pissodes strobi | reverse complement strand
TATAATATCGTATTAGATAAGCTTATTTCAATCGTTTTCTTATATTAACTATAAAAAATAACCAACTATACAAATTTTGAATTCAATTTAACTAGTATTAAAATAAAATAGTAGTTATTTAAAAAAACAACAATAAATTTCACAAAATAATTTAAATATTTTTATTTATATATTAAAGACAAACTGGCTCACAAAATTGAGTGTGAACGATCATTTTTCTATATTAACATATTAGAGAAAGCTATTTAATTTTTTTTTGCATTAACTATAAAAATTAACTACTAGTAAATATTTTATTTACTGTTTACGAAGGACATATTTGGGGTATACTTCCAATAACCATTAATTGATAATAAAATATTAAATATGAGGTTTAATAATTTATTAACGAAAACGCTATTTCATTTGCTTGCTCACATATTAATTTATTAAAATAATAATTCTAATATTTTTAAATACTATTTACGATATGCACATTTGGTATAATACTACAAATATATATATTTATACATAAAATCCTATTATCTCATATTTATAGATGATAAAAGATTAATATGAATTTTAAATTATTTATCAACGAAAAATCGCTATTTTATTTTCTTGCTTGTGTACTAATCTAATAATTAAGTAATGCGTTTTTAATAAAACGTTAAGTAGATTACTTGAAAATTTAAAAATATTTATTAGCTAAAATTTGACCTTTTGTGTACTTTAAGCAATTAGTTTTCTAATAGAATGTTGTTTAAAAAGTAGATTACTTGAAAATTTTGAAAAAAATAATAATTTATTACCTTAAAATTTACCATATTATGTACTTACTTATGCACTAATTTAATTAAATATTAATCCTAAAATCGTCTCTACTGGCACTAATTGATTTGGGGGCACTAAATGTTGATGGGGCACTAAATTGTTTAAAATCTATAGGTCGGGGTCGGTTGTTGAACATGAAGCATCCTGAACAGGTGGCCGCAACAGCCACCGAAGTGTCGCCGCCTCAAAGTCCACATCGGAGTCCTCATCGGAGGACACAGCATCCAGAAACAGTCTCCTCCTAACATTGTTGAAATGTTGTTGGGGTGGTTGCTGGGGTGGTTGCTGCGGCTGTTGATGTTGATGCTGCAGCTGCACAACGGCTTGTTGCAGTTGTTGTAGCTGGTCGACAGCTTGTCGCAGCTGCTGGACGGTTTCTTGCAGTTGTTGTTGTAGCTGCTCAACCGCTTGTTGCAACTGCTCGACGTCTTGCGGCTGCCCGACGGCTTGTTGCGGCTGCTCGCCGAGATGTTCAGGCTGCTCGAGGGGTTGTTGCGGCTGCTCGAGGGGTTGTTGTGGGTTTAACCCCACGGGAAAGCCCGCAACAATCCTGACGTTTCTGCCTTCCATTCGCAGAAAACGCCCATGCCAAAACGCATTATTGTTGTCCATAATAAATTAAATACACACTATAAACACTATGAGAATAAAATAAAATAAAATTACGTATAAATATAAAATTAAAACTTATGTAGATGGTAACACTATGAATATCAAACTTATTATGGCAACTGTTTTATAACACCATACTCATCTTCCCCAACCTACGCGAAGGTGTAGCCCATGTGCAAGGATATGGCATTGTATCTGACCTCCAAATCTCGACCTACCCCCTCCTATTGACCTTGACACGCCCCTTCGTTTATATATATATATACATACGAAGGGGCTTGTCAAGGTCAATAGGAGGGGGTAGGTCGAGATTTGGAGGTCAGGAGGAAGGGTCGCTTTCTCATCACAACCATATAAAAACGGCTGAATCATCATTTACGCTTAAGCTGTTCTTCTGTTCGGTCGGTAAATTTTGAAATGAGTTCTAATTCATTCAGTGTTCCCAATCTTGAAAACCAACCCATCAAAGTGAACATTTTGTCAGATATTTCTATACCGGGAATTCTTAGTGACAATAGTGAAGCTTTAAGCCAAAGATCCAAAGATTTTAAAGAAATGGTAAAAGGTATTGTAAAAAATAACATTTCTAAAAGGGTATTAAATCAACAGAGTAGCACACATTATAATAATTCCAATGAAATCTTGCTAGATTTAACTGCAGACAATGTTGCTTTAGAAGAAAATGTTGAAACGACAGCATTGGAAAATAATAATTCTGATCTAAATTTGGAAGAAAATATTGAAATCACAGCTTTAAATAATAATGATTTTGATTTAAATTTAGGAGAAAATATTGAAACGATAGCTTTGGAAAATAATAATTTTGATCTAAATTTAGAAGAAAATATTGAAATCACACCTTTGGATAATAATTTTAATTTAAATTCATTTGAATATAACAATATTGTGGTGGAAAATAATTTAAACTGGGGAAAAAATAGTGAGAGTGAAATTCCATCACAAGTTTTAGATGATTTGACAACATTTAAAGATTTATTAGGAATTCCATCTGATAATGTGGAACTGCCACTAAATAGATCGTTTGATCCAACTTTAGCAGGACCTTCTTGTTCGCGAATCGATGAACAATCAAATAACATTAAAAATACTAATTTAAACATATCAGACAATAGATTTAGTGATAAGGATGATGATATGATACCTTGTAGTCAAGAAAGTCCCGCAGTAAAAAGTTCTACCATTCTCAAATCTCTCTTATTAAATAACCAATCAAACTATTTCTCTTCAAAATCTACCTTAAGTAATTTATCAGTTTCCTGCGGGCAAAATATTCCTAATGGCTCTAACGATAACGATTTTGTAAGTTATGACCAACAGAAAAGTCCACTTCTAGCTTCTACTTCGTCACTAACAAATATTGCAGCAAATAATTTTAAATTTTCTATTGATAACTCTGAAAATACTGATGAATTCATTCCAGTTCAAAATTTTATGTTACGAAATGATCAGTTTAGCGACATTTCATGGAATAGTATGAATTCTCCACCTCCTTCTATTCAAAATTGTAATAATTGTAAACAAACCCAAACAGAACAATTTAACAATACAAAAGAGACGCAGACGGAACAAGATACGCAGACGATAGTTTTTCAAACAGACGATACATTTTTTAAAATTCAAAATAAACCATATGGCCTCGCAACACAGATGCAACAAACGAAACAAACACAGACAAATAATACATTTTCTAAAACAGACAAAACATTTTTTAATGTAAAAAATAAATCGTTTATTGTACAAAAGAAATTTAATTCAAAAAACAAAAAAATTATTTCAAAATTAAAAACTTTGGGCTATTCGTTAGATTCTGTGAAATATTTTAATAAAGAAGATCAGGAGAAGTGGAGTCGAATAAAAAACAGTTTTGATGAGTTGGTAAATGCCATCCCTTAACCATCCATCCATTCCCTTAATTCCTTTAATTTAAAGCAATGAATTTTAACAATGTTCATTATTTCACCTGTTGAATGTAAAGACAGCATTGGATTACAAACAATTTTGAGGAGTTGGTAAATTCCATCGATAACAATCTAAACCTTCCCAAAATCCCTTTATTTAAAACAATGAGTTTCAAACCTTTTCATCATTTCCCAGCCGAATCTAAAAGCAGCTTCACAAGAAGAGACATTTTTATTTTTAAGATTTTCAAAATGCAATTCCAATGTTTTATATGTAAACGAAACTTCAACCGCAAAGATAATCTTATGCGTCACATTCGACAAGTTTGTGGAAAGACAACAGAAATGGCATCCACTTCTACCAATGGTAAGATTTTTTGATATGTGCTATTTAATTTTTATTTTCGTGGTTTAAATGTGTAAACTGTAATTTTCTTCGTTCTAAGTTTTAATGTTTAAACTAACCTCTACTTCGTTTTTTTTTTCAGATGATAAATACTGCAAGGAATGTAAAAAAACTGTGAGGCGAAATATGTGGGCAAGTCATTTGAGAACAAACAGCCACAAAGACAATGCGATAATCAGAAGTAAAGATGGAATCCAAATTATTAAATCTGCGTTTCAAAAACGAATAATATCTTACAGGATTTCGACAGATCAATTTGAAGTCAACATTAAAAGTTTTTTTAATACAATTTTGAATAAA
Organism: Pissodes strobi; assembly: GCA_016904865.1. NCBI lineage: Eukaryota > Metazoa > Arthropoda > Insecta > Coleoptera > Curculionidae > Pissodes > Pissodes strobi. Next base: position 18,152 of record JAEQML010064297.1, on the reverse strand, counting down.
ATTGTAACTGTAATAGAAGCCGAATTAAAAAGGCTAATAACTCTAAAATTAAATTTGGAATTGTTTGGGTTATATTTCAATCCGACCAATGAGGAGTATGAAGTAAAATCGTTTAACACACCATTCCATATTATATGTAGCAGCACAACACTCTCATTGATCTTGGAAGACATGTTGCAAACCATAGACCGAAAATCTGATGAACTAGCAGAACGTGATTCAGGTAAACTATTTTCTTTTGTTAAAAATATTCTAAAAATATGGCCAATTTTAAAAAAATTATCATTTTAAAAATATTAATTTTTAAAATTGTATTTATTTTATTTTCTATTCTTTTCAGGATGGATACTAGTGAAAATTCTGCATTTGGAAGTGAACATCAACAAATATAATCCCCTTCGCGCGTCAGCACACATTCCATTACCTGAAGAAATAAGGATGAAGCATGCAGTTATAAATCCTAGGAACAACGATAACTGCTGCTTCGCGTGGTCCATTGTTGCAGCAATTCATCCTCCTACAGGACTGGCCTGTGAAGTTACATCATACCCACATTTCACAACACTGTTGAACGTAACAGGTATAAACTTTCCAGTTACTTTAAAAGACATTCCAAAATTTGAATCACAAAATGAAATTTCAATTAATGTGTATGGCCTCGAACAATTTGAAAAAGATTTTAAATTTGAATATCAAATAATTGGTCCCCTCCACTATACAAAAAATAAGAAAGTAGTTCATGTGAACTTGTTATTAATTAGTGATGATGATGGAAATTTTCATTACTCTTACATTTCCGATTTGTCTAAATTAATTTCAAAGCAAGTTTCTAATCATAATGGCAAAATACATCTTTGTGATGGTTGTTTACAATATTTTGGCACTAAAGAATACTTAGTTAGACACAACAATTTTGATTGTGATTTTGTTAGAATTAATTTACCATCAACAGAAATCAAAGCCGATAAATTTGGAAATAATTCTCCCGGAAATATTCTTAAATTTATTAACATTCAAAAACAGATGGAAGTTCCTTTCGTTGTTTATGCTGACTTCGAATGTATTCTTAAGCCTCTATTAAATAATGATGATAGTAATTCAGACATGGAAGTCGAATTAGATAATTCTGCATCATACACAATTAAAAAATGTGAACACCTTCCATATTCATTTGCTTATTATATTAAATGTTCCTTTGATGATAGTTTTTCCAAATTTGAACTATATAGAGGACCTAACAGTGCCCAAATCTTTATAAATTTTTTAGAGAGAGATATTTGTAATTTATACAGCAAATATCTTAAAGTTCATAAAAAAATGAATAAATTATCTGAATTAGATAAAATACATTTGAACTACACTAATGAGTGTCATATTTGTGACAAATATATTGATAATGATAAAGTTGCTGATCATTGTCATATCACTGGAAAATATAGAGGTCCTGCACATTCCATCTGTAATTTAAATTACAAACAACCAAATTTTATTCCTGTAATATTACATAATTTGAGGAATTATGATTCCCATTTGTTTATTAAGAATATATGTCAAAATAATGAACAATTATCTGTAATAGCGCAAAATAAAGAAAAATATATTTCATTTGAAAAACATATTGAAGTTGGCTCCTATTTCGATAAAAAATCAAATACCTTAAAAAAAAATATTTTCATATTAGATTTATAGATTCATTTCAATTTTTACCATATTCTTTGGCAAATCTATCTGAAACGCTTGATGATCTTCAATGTAAAGAAGTATCAAAATACTTTAATGACAAAGAACAATTTAAATATATTCGTCAAAAAGGAGTTTTTCCATATAAATATATCGACAACTACTGGAAACTAGATGAGGTAAATTTGCCTGATAAGGAAAACTTTTATAATGATCTAACAGATGAACATATTTCCGAAAGAGAGTATGAGAGAGCCAACATTGTATTTAATTTGTTTCAATGCAATTCGATTGGCGAATATTCTGACATTTATTTAAAATCTGATGTGTTACTCCTTGCAGATGTTTTCGAAAATTTTAGAAAAACATGTATAAACGCTTATAAATTAGATCCTGCTCATTATTACACTTTTCCCGGTTTAAGTTTTGATGCATGTTTACGTTACACTGGGGTAGAATTAGAATTGTTAACCGATCCTGATATGTTACATTTTTTTAAAAGTAATGTTCGTGGAGGAGTCAGTACCTGTATAAGTAGAAAATCTGAAGCAAATAATATATTTCTCTCAAATTATGATCCATCAGAACCAAGCAAATATATTTTGTATCTTGATGCAACAAACTTATACGGTTATGCAATGTCACAATATCTTCCAACAAATAATTTCATTTGGTTAAAAAACGATGAAATTGAAAATTTAAACATAATGAATATTTCTGACACTGCAGAATCAGGATATGTATTTGAAGTTGATTTAAAATATCCAAATATATTACATGATCAACATAATGAATTTCCATTCTGTCCTGAAAATTACAAACCTCCTAATTCAAAATGGTCAAAGTTAATTCCAAATTTAAATAATAAGGAAAAATATGTTCTTCATTATTCTTTATTGAAACAATGCATTGAAAATGGCATAGAGATAGTTAAAATATATAGAGTTTTAAAGTTTAATCAATCACCATGGCTAAAAAAATATATTGATTTAAACACCAAGTTAAGAAATGAATCTAAAAACAAATTTGAAAAAAGTACATATAAAGTAGCGAATAATAGCATTTATGGAAAAACAATGGAAAATGTTGACAAAAGGACTGATATTAGGTTGGTTACTGAATGGGCAAAAAACAGTAGAAAAGATGGCGCAGAAAATCTTATTGCAAAACCTTACTTCAAAGACTTAACCATATTTTCAGAAAATTTAGTTGCGGTTCAAATGCAAAAAGTTTTAGTTGAATATAATAAACCTATTTATGTGGGATTTTCCATATTGGATATATCAAAAACTTTAATGTATGATTTCTTTTACAATTTTCTTAAACCTTCATACGGTGAAAAAGTTAAACTCTTGTATACTGATACAGACTCCTTCATTTTAGAAATTCAAACCGAAAATGTTTATGATGACATAAAGGGTAATATAGATAGATTTGATACTTCAAATTATCAAATCGGCAATTGTCATAATATGCCAATTACTAAATCTGTGGTTGGAAAATTTAAAGATGAATATGCTGGTGAACCTATTGAAAGTTTTTATGGAACCGGAGCGAAAGCATATTGCATTAAAACAGAAAGTGGTTTGCTTAAAAGAGCAAAAGGGGTTAAAAAAAGTAGTATCAAAAATCAGTTAACATATATTCATTACAAAGATGTAGTTGAAAATAATTCAAAAACGTTTTGCACTATGTATACCTTTCGATCTCGTTTACATAATATGTTTACTGAATTGGTGAATAAATTAGCTCTAACTTCTTCAGACGACAAAAGATATAAAATTCCGGACAGCTTTGATACACTTTCATGGGGTCATCATGATATTCCTTTTTATCAATGGGCAGATGAGCATAAAGAATTATTATAAAACAATGTTCCCTCTATTCTAAACCGATTTTTCAAGGTTGTTGGATTGTATTTAAGATAGGAAAAAGCTTTGTATTACTTAAAGGTAGCCTAACTACCAAAGCATGTGTTTAGAAAGTTGTGATAAAGAAATTGATAATATTTCATATAGAAGTTATGAAAAAAGGCTTTCAACATTTAATAAATGGAAGGGAAAATTAAGGCCCGAAGTTTTAGCTCGTGCAGGTTTTTATTATTTGTTAATTGCTGATATTTGCAAATGTTTTTACTGTGGTGCTGAAATTTTTGAATGGACGATTGATGATTGTCCTATTGAAGAACATCATAGACTTCACAACAAGTGTGACTTAGCTGAATGTTTGTGGCTTTGTAAGATAAAGAAATGTGAAGACCAAGATGTTGTTATGACAAAATTTAATACAAACATTTTCTTTTTCTCGTTTATAATTTTGACTGTTGCGAATGTCATCATGGCATCCAAAATATTGTAATTGTTATGTTTTAAATTTCATTATCCCTTTTTTTTGCTATTTATAATTTGAATTATTGTAAATGTCATCATTCAGTCGATGATACTGTAATAGAGTTGTCTCTTCTTGTTTATTAGAATATAGAATTAAAATTTTAAGGTGTTTTAATCATGTCTCTTACCCCATATATTTTGTTATATTACATTACAAGAAATACTTTATATGTGCATATTCCATATAAAGTGACACATAGTTTAGTTTGTTTCAAAAATACATCGGATTATGAATTACCGCAATCATGTTATCATATGAGAATTGAAAAAATTAATAATAGCAGCCAAGCATTTTCCTTTAAAATGCAGCAGATGAACATTAAGAGCAATTTCTTCAAAATTTTATATTATTATGTAAACAATACCATTTATGACACAAATTGGATCATCAAACGTAAAAATGATGAATGTTCCGAATTGATACATAGAGAAAACCCTATAAAATCAACAAATATTACATATTTAAACAACACCCTTTTTAACGAGCAAGAAAATTCCAGGTGTTATATATCTTATATTATTAATGTAGTATTAACAGTAGGTTTACTTTCTCTCATAACAGTGTTAGGACTTATGTATTATAAATTCAAAACAGAATAATAAGAATACAATTAAAACGAACAACCTTAAAATTTCTGATAAGAGTGGGGATGATAACTGGTGGGGATCATATTATATCATCAAAGACTATCTCGAAACAGTTCAGTTTACCAGATCACACTTAATAATAAACATGTATACTAATTTCAGTAAAGTAAATGAGTATAGCACTAATACTAATAATGTGTTTAAGAAAGACGATTCATGTATAAAAATTAGTGAAAAACTTCTAAATTCTAAAGTGTATTATTTAAATAATTCTTCATCCAAGTTCATAGCTGTTGGAATAAGTTTAAGTGATTTTTCACCAAGAATTCTTATTGGAAGCAGAAACGGATTTTATGTGAGTCTAAATGAAGATGAATGGAAAGCTCTATTGAAATACCAGGGAGTGATAGCTAATTATTTTTATTCTTCTTATTCAGATACACAATCGTTGATGTGTGGTAACATTACTTTAAGCTTTCATAAATATAATGATTGCCTCATCTTAAAAATTCAAAAATTGCATGGAAATTATGTTTATCTTTCATGCAGTTCTGTTGACACCTTATGGTCGCTCATTGAGATTGTGGATTATAGAATTCAAATAATTAACAAACAAGAATTTGAGAAGTATTTCAAATTGTTTCAAACTAGCCTTTGCACACAATCAAGAAACATTCTATCCGACATATATGAAGTGCTAAATCCAAATCAGAATGTCAACAGTGAAAATGTATGTGTGATGCTGGAAATGCTTTTGTTGTATCCGGAACAATTGGAAGAAAAATTAAAAAATAATCTTTCAACGAAGAAATATTATGAAGAAATCGGTCAATATTTGTGAAGATAAAAATAAACTATATTGGATGGTGGTGTGGTCCTTTGCTTACAGGCAAGCGCGAATATCTGAATATCAGAAATTTTATGCAGACAGACTTCGATTTGATAGAAGAATTGTGCAATGTCAAAATGTTTTGGACATATTTCTGAGTAAGGAACATAGGAACAAGATTTTTAATGAAAGGTTTAATGTTTAAAATTAAATTGATTTTTAATAAAATATTTCAATACTAACATTTGTTTTATTTGATAAAAAAATATATAAAAATTTTAATTAAAATACGTTTAAGGTACAACCATTAAATTATAATACATCTCTTTTAAGAATCCATGAATTGTGTGATTTATCCAATTCAAGCCATTTAACATATACTTTATTTCCTTTTTTTCTTAATACTTTTTCTACCAAATAGACATCTGGATGTTTAACATTCTGCAACTCTTCTCCATAAAACCCTCCTGCAATTTCTTGGTTCTTTTCATCTTGAAGCAAATATGTAGTAGGATTTGTAACTTTAACTTTTTTTATGCTAAATATTTCATTTGACCAATTCGGCGTGTAACTCTTGGAAAATGCTTCTCGCTGCTTGCTTATCCGCACATAATCACCAACCCTAAATTTTGGAAACTTTGGATCGATTGTTTTTGCACGAGTAAAAGATGATCTTAAAATGTCTTTTTCATTATTTTTGTTAACTTCAACTGGCTTTTTATTGATTGTCGAATGTTTTGTGTTATTATATTTCTGAACTATTTCATCTAAAATATCAATCCATTTCTACTTTCCACGCAAACTAAATTTTTTCCACATTAAATTTTTTATAGTTCTGTTCACTCTTTCCACCACACTGGCTTTTAAATTAGAATAAGTGTTATAATGATTTATGCTTATATCAGTCATTAACTTTTGAAAATCTTTGTTAAAGAATTCTTTTCCCATATCAGTTTGAAGGTGTTTTGGAACATTTTCAACAGTTTCCAAAATTTTTCTCATAGCTGGAGTAACTTCTTTTCCTGATTTTGATTTAATTGGTTCTATCCAAACATATTTTGAGAATACATTAATTACTACCAACATGTAACGATATCCTCTATTCAATTTCCAATAAGGTATCATTTCGACTAAATCAGCTTGCCATAAATCATTTAAACCTTTTACTATAACCCTCCGACGTTTGTAATATTTTCTGCTTGGCTTATGAAGTTCATTAACAATTTCTTCTTTAAAGTTAACAGTCATAGTTGTAAATTAAGAATGTTTATTGTTCTATTATAATTGGACATTTTATTACAAGTTCTCCATAAAACAAAGGCAAATATGATATCGATTTTTTAGCGTTGTGGAAACTGATTATATCACCTAATATAATTTTGGTTTTCGTTCCATATTTTACTGCTTTACCGTTTATATGAAGAGCAACATCTTCTTTTGGATATTCAACTTTCTCTATATATCCCTCTTTGAATGGGAAAACATATGTATTTCTTCCATCTTGAAGTAATTCATATTGATTATTAATGGAATCCCATTTTCCGATAAAAGGTAAAACAATGTTATAATACAATTTTACTTTATTAATATCCACAATATTTAAGATCTCAGAAGATGAAGAAGAAGAAGAAGGAGCATTTCTATATTCTAATAATTTATTTTGATCTTTGAAAAGTATGTGTGATCCGAATTTATCAATCGACATTTTACCTTCATGGACTATAACATAATAATTGTTTCTTTGCAATTAATTACCTTTTATACAATTATTTTTGCTTCTCGAAGTTCTTCCAATATTGATATAATCTCATTTTGGTGGCCCGTATGACCTGCCATTTGCGAAGAAACTAGTAATTTTAATCTTTCCACTAGTTCGTTTACATCATCATAATAGACATAATCAATTTTTTTATTTGATAAATTTAACAACGTTCCTCCTTTTGTAGATCTTGTTTTTGTTGTTCTCTGACGTGTTTGAGGTGGTCTTAATCTGCTTAGACTTGAAACGCTTGAAATGCTGGATGTAGTCGATTTGCTCGATTGTTTCAGTATTTTTTTTTCAATTAAATATGGTTTAATTATTGTTAGATATTTCGGATCGGTAGTTCCCTGTATCTGTTCATTAGCATCATAATTTCTTCTATAAGCGTTTGTTCTTTTTAAAATATCCATATAATTTTCAAGATCTTTTGATGTATAACCCTTTGGATCTTGGAAAAAAATGAGCTCATACAATCCGGGAGTTCCTTTGTAGGTTAAATTTTTAACTTTCAAATTTTCTTTTTCAAAATCAATTAAACTATCTCCAATTTTCCATTTTTCCGCTACAGGGTCATGACTTAGACCGTGAGTGTTATCCACATCTCGTCTACCCTTAATTGCCAAATCAACAAATGTTCTTACGAGCGGATGAAATGCCTCAAGATATTCCTCATAAGCAGGAGTTCTAGTTAATTCAAGGATGTCTTGTCTAACTTCTTCGTCAGTTGGTTCGATTATAGTGGACTCGTTTGGACTAGAAGTACGCCCTCTTGCTTGAGATGTCATTGTAGAACTCAATCTGCGACTAGGGCTGGGTAAAAAAACATCATCATTATCACTATCATCATTCTTCTCATATATTTCTTCATCTTGCAAAAATGATGGTATTTCAGTGGGGAGATATTTTTTATATATGTTTGTCTGTCTTCTTGTTGGTTGTTGTTGTTTGATAGGTGAAAATTTAGAATGTTGAAGAGTTGAAAAGAACGAAGGTGAAGATATTTCCCGTTTTATTAATGGTTCCGATTTTATAGTTTTAATTAATTCCTGCAAAGGTTGAGTAATGGGCTTTAACTCTTTTTCTTGGCGAATTTTTGATTCTGCTATATCTGACTTTAGGGCTTGATATTTTCGCTTTACGGCTTTACGAGCTTTCACTAGTTCTTTTTCAATTTTCTCGTTCATGTTTATAGATATAGTTTAGATTATGAACTAATATTAACTTAATTGAAATGATGGTTATATATATTTTCCAAAATTTAATAAAGTTATCAAATCCCTTTCGATAACGACCAGATTTCATGTTGCAATCTTTATCAATAACTACAAAATCATAATCTGACCGCCAACAAATACCACATAAGTCTTTAAATTGTTGATAAGACATATCGGTATTTACATGATCATCATAAATATGTTTTAAATTTGTACCATCTTGTTTAAATATTATTAACAAATTGGTATTATCTCTAATTAATTGTTTAGGAACAGCTGAATATGTTTGGCTTAAATAAAAACAATCAGTATTTTTATGTCTACCGAAACAGAAGTAATCTCTCATAATATTCTGATCAGAACAAACAATGTCATCAAATATGATTATAGAATTAGGTTTAATTTCATTCGGTGGTAATATATCTTCTTCACGAGATGATTCAAAATATCCTATTTCTTTAATTGAGTTTAATAGATTTCTTAAAAACTCGTATTTTGATTGATATAATGATTTTGAGTAAATATACACATTTCCAAATCTTAACCCATTTTCGGAAGTTAATAGGGCAATAATTACATTAGTTTTCCCACATCCAGAGGGTCCTACAACTATTGCTCTTTTACATGAACCTCCAAACAAGACACCATGCTTTCTAAAATTTATTATATCTAGATCATGATTTTTTATCGGTAAAGAAAACTGTTGCTTTTCGATCTGCATTAGATCAGTGTTGAGCAAGCTCTAACTGTTTCAATGAAGAAAGGAACTGTAAACTTCATATTATATATATAATGGGATATGTTACATCTAGCTCTATTAAAAGCTTAATGCTCGTGTTGAAAGGTGGTTCACTAAACAGTCTTATTAATAAACTACCTTTTGAATTACACATTCCATCATACAAATATTGTGGTCCAGGAACAAAACTTGTTAAACGTCTTGAGCGAGGAGATAAGAGTAAAAATCCTTTAGACGAAGCTTGCAAAGAACACGATATTGCTTATTATAAATTTCCCGACTTGAAGAATCGCAACAGGGCAGATCAGTTATTAGCGGAAAGAGCTTTTCAAAGATTTAAATCGAGTGACGCTTCTTTAGGCGAACGATTAGCCGCACTAGGAATAGCGGGTATTATGAAAACTAAGTCTAAGTTAGGTATGGGTATTCAAAAGAGAGGAAAAGGAATAAAAAAAGGCAAAGGAATAAAATTGAAAAAACGAAAAAGAACTACCAGGACTATCTCATTTCAGTCAGCGTTACGAAGGGCGAAAAGGGGGATATTGGGAAGAAAATACAAAAATTTACGAATTGCGGCTGAAGATGCTCTAGCATCTATCAGTAACGGAAACGTAAAGGTAAAACAACCTGCTAAAAGAATTATCCCAATTCCAAAATTCGGTGGTTTGTTACCGCTAATTCCAATATTTGCAGGACTCTCTGCATTGGGAGCACTAAGTGGGGGAGCTGCAGGAATTGCTTCATCAATAAATGCGGTTAAAAGTGCAAAAAATAAACTTGAAGAACAAAAAAGACATAATAAGGCTATAGAGCAAATGTCAGTTGGTAAAGGTCTCTTTTTGCGACCTTATAAGCAAGGTTGTGGATTATATTTGAAACCCTATGCAAAAAACTGTTAAATATGCTACCTCGCAAACCACTTTCAAATTTTGAGTTAAAAAAATATGTGAGGCTTTTGAAAATCCCTAATTTTCGAGGAATATTTATGCGTAATAAACTACCAAAAGTTATAAATAAAGTTGAATGTGCTATTATTAATTTGGATGATCAATATGGTCCAGGAACTCATTGGACAGCTTATGTAAAGCACGGTAAACAAATTATTTATTTTGATAGTTTTGGAGGTTTAAGACCACCTGCAGAAATAATATCATACTTCTTTAGCGATGGTAGCAAAAATGACATCTTTTATAATCATGATTCCTATCAATCATATGATTCATCAATTTGTGGGCAACTTTGTCTACAATTTCTTTATATAAACATGTAATTATGAACTATTCTTTATTTTAAAGAGGTTGTGGGAACTGACATGTCATTTACAATAGCTCTTTCTGCACAAAGTAGTGAACTTTTTGCATCATTTAATCCACCAATTTACTTAGATGAAGACTCAGATTATGTTATAGGACTAACAAATTTTGAAACTTTTAATGCCATTCCCAACATTGATGAAACTAATAACAAACTGTATTACGGGAATTCAAACGATTATGTTGAAATACCTGCTGGTAGTTATGAAATAGGCGATAAAAATAAATTTCTACAAAATATTTTTGATAAAAAAGGAATATCTTTTCACTTATATGCTAATCATAACACTTTACAATCTGAAATTAAATCTACGGCTGATATTACATTTAAAGATGGAACTATTGGAAAAATTTTAGGATTTAAAAACCAAACTATTAAAGGTGATGGAAAAAGTAAATTATCAGACAATCCAGCTGAAATTATAAAAGTTAATTCCTTATGTATAGATTGCAGTATTGCTGAAGGTTCCTATCTGAACGGAAGACCTGTCCATATTATACATCAATTTTTCCCAAACGTTTCGCCAGGATTTAAAATAATTGAAAGTCCTCAAAATATTATTTATTTTCCGGTAATAGTGAAAGCAATAGACAAAATTACTGTTAAAATATTAGATCAGAATCTCGATTTTGTTAATTTTCGAAAAGAAACTGTTTCACTAAGATTACATGTAAAAAAACTAAATTTATAATGGTTATTTTTTATAATAGAAACGATATTCAATCAACAGCCAATATTCAACAAATTCAAAAAACATATAAAGCTAAACATAATAAAGTTAAGTTTAGTAGTCGAGTCAACGCTAATAGATTAACAAGTACAAACAAACAATTTCTTAAATCACTTGGACTTAAACTTTTGAAATGAGTATACTTAATGTTAGCGAAAAACTTTATATTGACAATTCTATTACTCACTCAGAGTTGCATTCTTATGAGCCATATTTGCCAACAAAATTAAGCAACAATGATGAAATACTAATTCCCGTTCATGAAATTGAAAAGTATACTCTTCCCTGCGAAAGTTTTCTTTACATAGAGGGAAAATTATCTAAAGCAGATGGAACAGTTTCTAAAACACTATCTCTTGTAAACAATGGGATAGCATTTCTCTTTAGAGAAATGAGATATCAGTTGAATGGGGTTACGATAGATTCTATAAGGGATGTTGGTTTAACATCCACTCTAAAAGGTTACCTCTCATATAATACAAATGAATCTGACAAATTAAAAAATGCAGGATGGTCACCAAAGATAGCAAATACATTAGTTGATGAAAAAACTGGTTCATTTAATGTTTGCATTCCTCTTAAAATGTTAATGGGTTTCTTTGAAGACTATAGGAAAGTTATATTAAACGCAAAACAGGAGCTAATAATTGTGCGAGATAACACTGACAATAATGCTATTATATCTACCGATCCAAGTGAAATACCAAAAATTACTCTTCACAAACTAACTTGGAATATACCACATATTTCAGTAGCAATCCCTCAAGAATTATCATTAACAAAAATTATTGATAAGGGAACAGATTTAGTTATTGCATTTAGAAGTTGGGAATTAGTTGAATATCCGGAACTGTTGAAAACATCCAGACACAATTGGCCTGTTAAGACATCTACTAGAGTTGAAACTCCTCGTCATGTTATAGTTGCGTTCCAACAGGAGAAGAGAGATTCGAAAATATCAAATATGAGTGAATTTAATGATATAAACTTGAGAAATATTAAAGTTTTTTTGAATTCTGAAAGATACCCCTATAATGATCTTCTCCTGGACATAAGTAATAATAAATATGCTATATTATATGAAATGCATTCCCAATTTCGATCTTCTTACTATGCAAAAACCGAAGAACCTTTATTTGACCCAAGCGATTTTAAATCAAAAGCTCCTATTGCTTATATAAATTGCTCACATCAAAAGGAATCTTTACAAGCTGGACCTGTAGTAATGAGAGTAGAATTTGAACTAAACAAAGATTTAGAAAAAGATACTTCAGCGTATTGTTTAATATTACATGATAAAGTTTTCACTTACAACCCACTCACTAAACTTGTTAAACAACTTTAATTTTCAAGTTGCTTTTAATATTACATTTCACCCCCACCCTCTTGAAGCACTACATTTATTTAACATTTGAACAAATATTTCTTAGTTGTATAAGATCATTTAAAGATAGAGCAACTCCAAGCAGGTTCTTAATATAGTTCATGAAGTAATGGTCTTACAATATGTTCAAAAAATTAGACATTTTCATTAAAAATTTAGAAGAACTGAAAAAACGTATTGAATCATATTCCAATAAAAACTTTGTGTTTAAAAAATTTGCAACTTTAAAAATATGAGATTAGTTTTGGATATTCAAGCGTTCAAAGATGAAAAGAATAAATTTCTACCTAAAGAATTAGCTGCCTATGATGGAGAAAAAATTAGTCATTATGTTTTCAAGCAACCATTTTCTTTGAATTCTCTTTCTCCTGAAGCGCACAAGCAAGCTGTATGGTTAATGAAAAATCACCACTGCATTAATTGGAATATCGGTTATACTCCACTACACCACTTTTCAACAATTGTAAAAAAATTGACTGAACAAGCGCAATTTGTTTACGTTAAAGGAAACGAAAAAGCAGATTACCTAAGAAAATATTCCAGCAAACCAATAATTGAATTAGATGAACAACCAATTTTAATTGCTTCAACACCTAAATGTTTTTATCATTCAAAGTCACCATCTATGTGTGCGCTTTCAAATGTGTTTTATATTTGTAATAATTTTTTTATGAATGAATAAAAAAAAATAATTTTATTTAACTTTGTTTTATTAAATACATTTCATTTCTCACATTTAAATTTCCTAATACACACATATATTCTTATAATATAATTTTAACATATTAAGTTCCAATACAAACTTTACTCTGTCTTTGTTCTTTAAGAACTCGCTACACACTTGTACACCTTTTTTACAAAACTCAGCATGTTGCATATAGTTCTCATACCACAGTATATCTTGAGCTTCAGCATCATTTCCCGCAAGCGCATAAAACCGCGAACAGGCTTCCGACATCAAAAAGTTTTCATAAAGTTCTAACACAAAGTTCTCTATATCTTACACAAATACTTCAAATTGAAGTTCTCCCAATTCTTCTTCTGCCAATTTTATCACATCTAATATAGTTGGATCTCCTATATATTTCTTCAAACTAACCACTTCAACAAAAAATCCCAATTGTTTCAGTTCAACTACAAACTGCAATACATTGAAATTTTCGAAGTATTGAGCACAAGCGGACGCACCTTTCGAATAATGTTCCGCAAACTCACAATAAAAGTCAACATATTCTGGTCTGCTATGCATAGCATTATAATAATTATCTGAAGTTAATTGGTTAAATTCTTCATGTAACTTTTTCACAGCCTCATCCATAACTGTTAATGTATATAACTAACAGCGACTAAATGATCGTAAGTATCAAAGTTTCTTTATAAACAGAAAATTCCTTTTTATTATCACATTGATGTTCTGGGAATGATATAAACTAGTTCATTATCTTCTTCATTATTATCACCATCTAGAATAGTTTCAAAAATATCTACAATTGATTTAGTTTCTTTCACAATAGCTCTTTTTTGATTAGTATATTTTATATTAATGTAATCACAATGACTTCTACACAATGGACAAACATCCTTCGTTTTTAACCATTCTGTCAAGCAATCTAAACAAAATTTGTGTTCACACCAATTTGGTGTGCAAATGTTTTCTTTTTCCAAAGAACTAAAACAAATAGGGCATTCCTCTTTCAAATGCACTTCACTTTTTTTCTTTTTTGAACTAACTGTTTCCGAACTAACTATTTCTGAATTGACCTTCTTGAGTACTCGATTTCTTAATTTGAGTTCTTCCATTGAAAACTAAACTGTGAAGTGAAGAAACATACAGAACTGCTGGTTTTATTATGTTTATTTAAGAGGGGAGGGGAAAAGTCAGGGTCAGGGGCAAGGTCAACATATATGTAGATAAGGATGGGAAATGTATTAATTACATGATGAGAAAGACTCCTCAGTAAGCAAAAGAGAGAGAGCCCTCACGGAGGATAAGGTAATTACCTCCTCCGTGAGGACTCACTCTCGTTAACACACTACTGACACTGAAGCTGGAAACATTATACCTAATATTTCTTCAAAAAATGAGGCACAAAGATGTAAGAATTTAAATCACTCCGAACCAAATTCAAATCTACGCAAAAAAGAGAGAATCAAACGTAAACTTATTCCTTCGACAAAAGAACAAAAAACTCTCGTCGAAAAATATTTAAAAAATTACATAGCTATGAAAAGGCCACCTAAGAAAGGTGAAATAATTCCACTTATTGAAAAATAGCCTAATGTATTTGTTAATAAATCATGGCAGGTGATATAAGTGTATGTTCAAAACAAGTACACGAAAACAAAACAATAATATTTATATTATATTTTTACCATCATTTTCTAAAACTTGTATTTGCATTTTTACTTTTACTTGCATAGTATATTTTAAGTTTATTCCACAGAAATAAATATTCCTGTAAGAAACAAAAAATTTACGTTTTTTAATGTTGTCACACAAGCATCCAAAATTGCCAAAGAAAATATCTATTTAAATTTTAACGCACGATGGGAAGGCGGCTCAAAACTATATAACTCAAAAGCTATTTCATCTTAGACAAAAACATTTTAGATTAACCGTCTGGTCTAGTCGCATTTTTTAAAATATGATTTCAATACATTTACAAGAAAACACATTTCACAAATTAATTTTCAATTATTTCTGAAATATTCTATACAGTTGATTACAATTGCATAGGTAATGGGAAATCTAAGTTGCTAAGTTGTTACCTTTATATGGTCGCTGGTGAAATGTTTATTAAAGCTAATCTCGGGAGCACATATTTTCCTATGCAATTTCAAGAATTTCTTTGTTTCAAGTATTTTATGTACAACAATTAGAGATAAAGAAATGCAGTATAACGTCTTTGAAAAGTCTTTTGAGGCCTTAAACAAATTGTTAAAACAAATCTAATAGTTCTTGAGTTATAGATTTGCTGTACTTACAGAACCCATTCTTTCATACTTGTTATACGCTGAATCCAATAAATAGGAAAAAATTTTAATTACATTTAGCTAAAAATGATTGAAGAAAAAAGTTGTGCGCTGCTTGAAAAAAAATTAAAAAAAAAAGTATTATAAAAACGAGGGTCATGCCAAACTTGAACTCCCGTATTTGATTGGCCACTCTCTTTAAATTAACACTATATAATATAAAACGTTATTCTGTGAATTTGAAGCGAGAACCCATGCAAAACTTTGTAGCGTCATACTTTTTGGGTAAGTATTCCAAAAACCTTGCTATAAATTGTTTTCCACTTTTTGGGACCTGTACTTTATATTTATAATGCGGAGAATATATTTTTTTAAATACTATTTTTTAACATATAAAGCAATCCAAATCTAAGTAAGGAGATCTAAGTGCGTAGTTGTCAAAACTGCATTTTATAACGAAAATAACATTGCATCTTACCGATCCTGTTATATAAACCTATAACTACATTTGAGATTTTCCAATTTAAATCATATATATTTACTATTAACTTAATATCAACCAATATTGACCGATTTTTAACTTGAGAAGTTCTTTTTCTTTACCTCTTGTTAAAATATTTCATCACTAACCTTCATTATTGACCTAAGTCAATAATAGAGACTTGACGCTTATAGTATATTATGCAATGATCACTTAATGATTATTAAGACATGAACACGACCTGGGCAGTAGGTGAGTCTCTTAGTAGCCATTAGGGTTTTAAAGTCGTTTCTTAATGAAAAATCTGAATTTTAATGAATCTCATTAAAGTAGAGTTAGTAAATGTCTAATAAATCAATTAAAGTATACAAGTACAAAAATATACTTAATGATATAATTTCAAAAATATCTCATAGATGTGTAGTAGTGGAAAAAATTGAATATTAACCGTGGCATACCTATTGCCTTCGCGTCTTAAATCCCGATGAGTGTAGCGATGCGCAGGCAGTAATACTTATAATATTATTAACCAATGTATCTATCTAAACCTTGGTTAATAATATAGTTTATAGGTTAAAATATTCAGAGCAAGTCCGAATCTGGTAATCTAATAAATTAATTTTATTTCAAATTTGGATTAATATGTATATTATTTCCAAAGTTGTCCTGTGCCAAATTACAACTTGTTCATAATTAAGTAGTTCTTAAAATATGACCAAAAAGAGAACATGTTTAACTACAGTACTAGCTATTAACAGTAAGCATTCCGCAAATATACTACATGGTAGGCCAAACTATACGAAAACATTCGCCTGAAGTATTAGAGCTATTAGCAGAGCACTACTGTGAATTTAACACCAAATTAGGCTACACTTCTTAATAGAATATTGCTTTTATAACTTACTACCTATAAATAATTATACTAGAGCAATATAAACCCAGATATCCAGATACCATTATCTTAACATTATTATTAAAATAAATTTCTAATTGGACTCAACGTTTAGTTCTGTCTTGTTTGCTTATTAGCAAAAGTCAGTTATCTTAAAACCCAAATGATAACGCTGAAATTCACAAATAAATAAATATTTATATAGTTGACCTTGGAAATTTTCATGGATGTCACCTTTATCGTGAAATATACTGGAAGCCAACTTAATCGTAATATACAGGGTGTCTCTAAAAGGTGCGGAAAAAATGCTACCACAAATTCCTGAGGCTAAAATATGATGATCTAACCCGATTTACCTATATCCAAAAGTGGACGATTTCGGAGATACTGAGTGTCAAAAGTTCAATTTGATTTTAGTTTTTCATAAATAATTTTTGTTATAATTGGTGTATTATAACAATATTCGGGTAGGGAAGGTTTGGCGGGGTGAAAAATTGAAATCTGCCCTCATTTTGATTGTAAAATTTAGAGGGCGCCACCTGCGGTACTTTGCACACATTAAAAACGCAATAACTTTTTTGAGCCACACTGTATTTAACTTTTAAATTAAAATTCTTATTCTCCAACGTCTTTTACATAAAAAAGGTATACTTGGTAAGTATTGATTTGAGCAGTCGTTTTTGAGATATCTAGGTTTAAAAAATCATTTCGTGTATGAGTACAATTTAACACATAAATAAAATAACTGTCATTAAAAACTTCTGTCAAATCGAATCTAAAAAAAATTGTTAATACTTAACAATTCAAGCATATAATTTTGATTATAATTGCATGAATTACGGCCTGTATTTTGGTAGGTGAAGTTTGTGAAATTCTTGAAAGTCTTCTGAATGTGAACAGCATTGTTGTAGTTGATTTTTTTGGTACATTGTTGCTTTTTTCTCGGTGTTTAGGTTTCAAATTGCAAGTAGTACTGAAATATCGTGAAAGAAAATTAACAAGAGCCGGTAAATTATCAAACAATTTGCAAATTTATTTTCGTCATGGCCGTACAGTACACCAACGAAGAAATGACCGATATGTTATTGGTTTTTGGATATTGCCTAGGAAATGGTTTAGAATCTTGCAGAGTATATAGTGAAGATTTCCGAATCGTCGCTTACCAAATCATAAAAC
>JAEQML010064296.1:0-22202 GCA_016904865.1 Pissodes strobi | reverse complement strand
TCTCAATACCCTGGCGGGAACATTAAAATTTAGAAAAGACAAGAGGAGCGGTGAATCGATTTGATTGTTAATAAGTTTAAATATTATTATAAAATGATATTATGCATAAATCTGTTATATCTCGCCTCATGGCGAGGGGCAATATTTTAAATTCACGGGCAACACCGTTAGTAGTGCAATTATTTTTAAAAGCCAGCACCTTAAGGAATTTGTTTTGAATTCTTTCTGTTCTATTAATATGAACTATATAAATTGGGTTCCATATCACTGAGGCAAATGATAGCTTGCTGTAAACAAATGCAAAGTAAAGTGAGAGAAGTGCTCTCGGATTTCTACAATCTTGACAGCTTCTAATTATAAATCCCAGCATTCTACTGGCTTCGGCAATAATCATGTCAAAGTGAAAGCGGAATGACCACTTACTGTCCAGAAGGACACCAAGGTCCTTGATTTGATCTACCCTTCTTAAAATTTTAGCATTAATATTGTAATTAGAGTTAATTAAATTAATATTTTTAGAAAAACTAATCGAACAACATTTTTCCAAATTCAGAAATAGTCCATTGACATGACAGTACTCTCGCAATCTATCCAGGTCGTCCTGCAGCCTGAGACAGTCCTCCGGGGCCCCTATTGTGCGATAGATCTTCAGATCATCAGCGTATAAACTAAAGTCACTAATCAGAAAACATTCACTTATATTGTTAATATAAATTATAAATTTAATAGCTAGTGGCCCCAGTTGACTCCCCTGGGGGACACCTGAAGTCGCTCTAAAAGGCTTCGACTGGTACCCATTCACAAGAACACCCTGCTCCCGATCACAAATATACGACCAAACCCATGCCAAAAGCACTCCACACACCCCGACATCAGCAAGTCTCTCCACCAGTCGCTTATGGCTGACCTTGTCGAAAGCCTTGCTGAAGTCGGTGTAAATGGCATCGACCTGACCCTGGTTATCCGTAGCTGAACAGATATATTGAGAAAAGCATAATAGATTTGTCTCCAAAGACCTTCTAGGAAAGAAACCATGCTGCTGTTCAATAATAGTGTTTTTTACATATTTTCATATACAATTTTCTCAAGCATTTTAGCGAATATACTAATTTTACTAATCGGTCTATAGTTAGCTACATGGCTTCTATCGCCGCTCTTAAATATCGGTGTAACGTGAGATGTTTTCCATTTTATAGGAAAGCAACCCTCGCTTAGACACATATTATAAATAATATTAAGTGGTTTAGCCAAATTATACATACAACAACTAAACAAAGGCGGTATCCCATCGGGTCCTGCGCTTTTATTAGAATCTAAATTATTTATTAATTCGATAAATCTACGTAGGGAGTTTAACGATGCAACAATATTCAGAGTATGCAGGAAGACTGTAACGAGCCAGATTCTGTTCATTCATCGAAATGTCCAGAACATGTGGGTCGGCAAGTTGCGGTACAATATCAAGATTTTAGTTAAATTTGCGTTCGCCATAAAGTACAGAAGTCTCGTTAGTGTCGATCCAAGTGAAATTATGTCTATTTGTGGTGGCCTCTGCGGCATGGTGGATGTAATACTCTCTAAAACTTCAAATTGATATTGGCTCGGTTTTCTTTTAGTGATATTAACGCGTACTAATTCTAGAATGTCGAGTCGATGATTTTGACAGCGCATGAACTAGGAAAGCGTTCCTAGCATTTTCCTTTTAATAAAAGTCGGATTAAATGGTTACTTTCTTTCAGCTAGCACGTGTGATTAATTAAAGTAGACTTCGGTACATCAAAATTCTGGGCTTCTATTTTCGAAATCGGTTAGAAAATTGTTGGATGTGACATGCGACATGTGAGTCGTCTTTCGATTGGTCAGTCGAAATTCTTGAAGTGGGTATTTTGGCGGAAGTTCCTTTGCTTTCCATGTTGGTTTCTCGATTTTTCACTCACGTCAATCTACGTCGTCTGCCGGTTGGTATCGATTGGAAAATTTATTGATTTTTCCTTTTGTGAGATTTTCCAACCGACCCATTTTTGGTGCTTTAGGCCTTACCTTAATCTTATTTTTGGGTAGCTGTTTGTGAGTGCCTAGAACTAACTCCATAATGGGATTTTAGTACTGCTTTTGTCACGTGAATTGACTATTTTTTTTTTTAGTATTGTCTATGTTGAGAAAGAGAGCCACACTCGAATGGTCCCTAATTTCGTTTTAATTTTCCTTACAGAGACTTTACTCGTCTACCTTTTGAGGCAGCCTAGCGATTTCAGCGTTTAGTAGATAACAGACCATTCGCAGATAAAAGATTCATTTTATTTTTTCTGTTCTCTGATTTTTTCTTGGTATGTTATTTTAAAGGCTGTTATTGTGGATGTTCTTTGATTATGAGTTATATGCGGAATCTTGAATATATTGATGTTTCACAGCATCCTACCGACGGGTTTCCCTTTTCTTGGCTACACCTAACCACGGCTTTTACTGGGCTATCTCCATCTGTCTGTCTATCTTGAATCTAAGAAATCCATTGCATTGTAAACGTCTCGTTCCTGAAAAGTCCTGGATTCGTCCAATCGATCAGACCGTGAGAGATTCAATTTTTTTATAATTAAATATTTATTTATCGGGTAATTTCTATCAAGTTAGTCAGCCTGAACACTTGAGCGTTATTCTTTTTTCCCCTCGTTTTTATGCATTCGCAAAAACAATTGCTATTTTATTTTATTTAACATTCAAGTAAAATTTACCTTAAGTTAATTGACTGGCTTGTTTTTTGTATATATAATTTTATTTTTATTACATACATCATTGTAGTAAAATTTATTTCTCTGTACTGGCCAGAATTTCGAACCATTCGTTTGCCTCTGTTTTTTCATAATTGAATTCGTAATATTTGAATATTAGTTTTATTTTAATAAAAACTATTTTAAAGCAATTTTTGTTTTCATCATCATAACTGGCTAACTTCAAAAGCGCTTTGTCATATTTTTTTCGAAGTTTCCACGTTTTTTTTTTCATTTGGAACCAGACGATAACTAGTTAGTATTAGGCCCTAAAGGACTCGAACGATATTAACAACGCATGATCATGTATTGGGTAGTTTAGTAACCATGTAGTTATTGTTTAAATTTATTTGTTTACTTGTTTTGCAACAGGCAACTTATTTAGTATTATCTTTACTGTTTATTTTATAACTGGAAATCATTGGTAGCTATATTACGTCTATTATACTCGTTTTCCTAACCGATGATTATTGCTAATATGGTTTACTTGACTTATTGTGTAACATGGGATTTACTTTACGTCAGTAACAAACTGACTTATTTACTTAAATTTATTCAGTTTTAAACAAGTATTATACCGCAAGAATTACCGTTTTGTTTCGTACCAAACATCTAGAGTTAAGTATACATGTAGGTAATCTCAAGTACAGTATGTGGTACAGTAGTACACGTTTCAATTAATTTAGTCGACTAAAAGTCCAAAAGACCATCATACCATTTTATGGTAATAAATTGAATTTTTATTTGCATGTCTATCTGTTTTATTTAATTATCTCTATTATTGATGTTAAAAAAGGGAAGTGAGTATATTTGTTTTGTATTATTTGAGCTCAATAATCGAATCGTTTGGTGTATTGATTTACCTGATTCTAAAATGATTTAACGCGTCGCAAGCCCCCAACAGTCACATTTGGGGCCCTCATTTTTTTATTATATAGAAACAAAATCAGTTCTTGTTTTCGTCACTATAATTTCCTGCTGTGCGCAAAGAGCTGCAATGATATTTAGAATACGCATAAAAATCTGGACAGGGTTGTTGATTTCCGTAACCGAAATCGGTGTTCGTAATCTTAAATAAGTGTTCCTCGATTTATTTTTCTAGAAATACTAGGAACAGAGTCGAATATGCTTTTGATTATAAAATAGACAATACTACTTTGACATAGGTGGATCATGTTCGAGACTTGGGTATTATGATAGATTCAAAATTGGCATTTGATCTACATATCGACATCATTGTGACACAATTTTCAAGATTGCTGGAACATGTTCTCCGAAAGTATGTTTTCTTTTCTAAGGTTAAATCAGATGTTTTTGTAATTATTTTGTTCTCAGTAAGTTGAGCTTGAGAAGTATGGTTTGGAACCCAAGGTACAGCATCTATATTCTCGTTTGCAGTAAATACAAAACAAACCTATTAAATTAAATCCATTTAAGGATTACGTTGGGGTTTGGAACCTTCGGCAACATGCACTAAAACAGAGTTTTATCCACAATACCGAAACAGAATATATGCACTCGACGCGCGTTTCGCTAACCATGTTAGCATCATCAGGAGATGATTAAAACTGAGTTTAGCCATTTAAGGATGATTACAAATGTCCAACAAATAATCCTGTACTGGCTCGATAACGCATTAATATCCGCAATCTAACTGAGAGGAGAACAATAATTTCGCATATATATTTCTTTTTTATGAACTAATTTATCTACAACCATTTAATAATAGACTAGAAATTATACTTACTCATAAATAAAAGTGTAATTCGGAATAGGCAATCCGAGAGCTGGAACTATGGAAAAGAGAGATGCCAACATAATTATGTGTTGACGGCTCTATTGACGTAATTTAAAAAAATATATATTTTATGCATTTAAGGATGATTATAGCTAAAGCATTGTATTTCACGCACGTATAATTAACCATAATAAACTCTGATTATTATAAAACTCGCCGCAAACGGCTCGTGTTTGAATCGTCCTCGTTTATTATTGCCTTCACTATGCACTCCTGAAATAATATACTATCATAATGAGACAAATATATGTGATTTTCCACCCTTGATAAATTTAAATATCCCCATAGTCAATCTGCGGCCCAACGATTTATTTCTGTGGGGACAGAACTTAGAAGTTCAAATTATTTATTTATTTAGGAACCGTGTTAACATTTATCAGTATTAAGGACCAGTTTGTTCGCAACAAACCAGTCACAGAATCTGTCGATGTCCTCCTGAAACTGCACAATGTCACTATCACTGCTAATCCTTTTAAAAATTTTCAAATCGTCAGCGTATAAAATATATTCAGATGATAGAAAACAAAATTTCAGAAGGTCTTGATATTACTATGTATACCCTGCTCTATACTATGAAGATATTGTTGATAACACAGCCTAGAGAGTTCCTTATATTTTGACCTGAGGCTACAAAATGTCAAAATGTCCCAATTGACATTAATTGAAAATTGATTAATACTGACATAATCACAGCTATCAAAATCGTAAACACTCTCTTCATACTTTAAAGGTTTAAAACTATTACTTATATTGTGCTTTAAAAATAACGATGATTGGTGTTGATCATAAGGTACCAAAAAATCACATGCACATTCTATCATTGTATCACCGACCTGACTAAAGATTATATCGAGGAAAACATTGTTAACGCTTGGAATGTGGTTTATTTGACTTAAACCAGCATAAGGTATAGCGCTCAACAGTGTCTCAGCAGCAGCATAATTTCTAGGAGTATATATATTCATTAGAGTCACAAATGATGTAAGTGATACTACCTTCATATAGGTCGCAAAAATGTTCAATATTCCTACAGTGTTTTTCATAAGCGTCCTCATTACATGGTGGAGGAAAATATACACTGCACAAAATTATATTCTTAATATTAACAATTACTAATACCCAAGCTTCCTCGTGACTCATAGATTGATGCGGGGTCCTCAATTCTCTTGCATTTACATCATTCCTGAGAGCAATTAAGACTTCTCCCCCCCCCCCCTGCTTTTGTCAGTAGCTATGGGGTCACGATCAAATCATAAAAACATTGTAATTCTGTAGGCCTAACTCTGGTCATTTAGGTTTCTTGTTAGCCAGGTTTCAGTCAGCATTGAAATATCGTAATTGCATGAGAATACACTAGATGAGAATTCAGAAAGTTATTAGATAAAATTCTCCTCTTTGTGGGATGAAACTCGCCGCAAACGGCTCGTGTTATAATCGTCCTCGTTTATTATGGTCTACAATATACGCTCCTTAAATAATGTTTGCAACTAATTAATTATTGTCCAATACACAATTCTATTTCATTAATAATGCAATATTGTTTTAAATTATTAATTAAAATTTTTAGTTATGCAGAATTAATATATTTATTTATATATTAACCTAAAATCAAATGTTTACTTTTTGTGCCCGTTTAAAAAGTCGATTTTTTTACTGTTTTTTTACGGAAAAATTGCAATTGTGTAGTTTTTGGAGACACCTAACCGGTTCCTTGCTGTATAAGTGTTGAATTGTACATAGTTCCTAGTCTTGTCTATAAAATTTTATTTTAACCTCAAAATGGCTGCCACATGCAACAAGTGTTCTGTTAAGTGCATTTTTAAGGCGCCTAAAGTGTCTGGGGTAGTCTTTGGCTACCCCTGTGATTTTTGCAAGAAGGTCCTATGTAGACACTGCACCGGACTTAGCTCTACTGAAATCAGATATCTTCTTTTGTCTACTCGGATTGTTCCATACCTTTGTGGGGATTATGTTCCGGGAATCAAAGCATTGGAAGAAGCAATATCTGAAATCAAGATTGTCAATACACAGAAAATTGAAGTTTTTGAGTCCCAGATTCGTGAAATCACGGATGAGGTAAAGAGTATGAAAACAGGTTTCTTAGCCATTTTGGACGACATCAAGAAGGGCCTTACCATAATAAAAGCTTCTACTACAACAACTGGACAGAATGACCGTAGCTACAGTGCAGCTGTTGTGAATGGTAGTCTGATGCAGGAGGTGTCTGAGAGACAAAGGAGGTATTGTAACCTGATGCTTTTTAACCTGCCTTATAGTAATGAACTTGGGGATGTGTCTAAAGCCAAGGATATTCTCTCTGGCCTAGCTGGATGTGCTTTAAACATAGTCAGCTCAACAAGAATTGGGAAGCGGAACAAGAATGGTCACCAACCACTAGGGTTAACTCTGGACTCACCTAAGATGGTGCTCTTGGTGCTGAGAAAAAGGCGTCAGCTGGACAGAAACTTAATAGTATTCCTGGAGGCAGGCCATTTTGGCCAACATCAAGAAGGACCTTACCATAATAAAAGCTGTTACTACAACAACTGGACAGAATGACCGTAGCTACAGTGCAGCTGTTGTGAATGGTAGTCTGATGCAGGAGGCGTCTGAGAGACAAAGGAGTAACCTGATGCTTTTTAACCTGCCTTATAGTAATGAACTTGGGGATGTGTCTAAAGCCAAGGATATTCTCTCTGGCCTAGCTGGATGTGCTGTAAACATAGTCAGCTCAACAAGAATTGGGAAGCGTAACAAGAATGGTCACCAACCACTACGGTTAACTCTGGACTTACCTAAGATGATGCTCTTGGTGCTGAGAAAAAGGCGTCAGCTGGACAGAAACTTAAAAGTATTCCTGGAGGCAGAGATGACCAATGACCAGAGAGCTGACGTTAATCCTTTGAAGGATGAACTGAAGGAGAGGAAACGTAATGGCGAAGGGAATCTTATATTGAAGTATGTTAATGGTATTCCAAAATTAATTCCAAAAAACTAAAATTGCCTTCCAATTCAAGAATTAATTTCACCTCCACATTTTTACTGTATTTTAAAAATGTTAGAGGCCTTCGCACAAAGCTGCATCTTCTTTACGAGAATATGTCTTATTCTCAGTATGACTTTTTGGCGCTCAATGAGACATGGCTAACCAGTGACATAAATAGTACAGAACTTCAATTGTTTGACTACAATATATATCGAAAGGATAGGTCAGTGGATACAAGCAGGTTTTCTCGTGGAGGTGGAGTGCTCATAGCTGTTCGCAAAACCATTTCAAGCTCATTTTTGTCATCCAGTAGAAATATTGAACAACTATTTGTAAAGATTGACTATAACCAAACGAAATTAATCATTGCAACAGTCTACTTCCCCCCACGTAGTTCACCTGATAAATATCTGGAGTTTGCCGAGAATGTAGAAACCCTGTCTGAGGGACATCCAGGATATAAAATCTCTATACTGGGTGATTTTAATCTCCCACACTGTCTGTGGTCTAATGACAAGAATACATCTGTAGCAGTGCCCCGTGGTATTGAAGCGACACCTGATGCAGTTGAATACAGTGAAATAGTCTCACAGTTATTTTCCTACCACAACTTTTATCAGGTTAATACAGTAATGAATGCCAATCACAACTTACTGGATCTTGTTTTGGTGCAGGATAATGATACTGAAATTCTTATGGCTGAAGCCCTTCTTCCAGAGGACATCCACCATCCACCTCTATCATTGGAAATAAAATGTGAAACCTGTTTTATTAGCTCTGCTCTTACAAATTATGGCTTTTATAGGGACTTTAAATCAATGAATGTATCTGATATGATTAACTTTATCTCACTGTTTAACTGGGGCGATCTGTTTGTGAATAAGCCTTTAGATGTCAAGGTAAATATTTTTTATGACATAATTTACTTGGCAATTGATGTTTTCGTTCCTCTCAATAAATATTCAGAGAATAAATTTCCCATTTGGTTTTCTCCGGAATTAAAACGGTTAATTATCAAGAAAAAAGTTGCACACAAAAATTTTCTCTCTACTCGTTTGTATGCTGATTACAATGATTTTTCTCAACTACGTACCCAGTGTAAGAACTTAAAAAATCAGTGTTATCACAATTATATTTCAATAACAGAGTCATCTTTAAGAAGTAATGTTAAAAACTTTTGCAATGTTCTTAATGCTAGGAAAGGCAACAGTAACATACCTTCTGTTATGCACTTTAACAACTTAACTGCATCTTTAGGCATGGAGATTTCCAATTTGTTCTCTGAATATTTTTCTAAGACATACAGTGTGACCAACTGCTTGTTGGATCACACCGAGGATCGCACTGACTTGGCCAGCCACATCAACCTGTCACAGTTTAGTATACCTATCTCATGCATTTATGAAGGGCTCTCAGGGTTAGATATCAATAAGGGTCCAGGACCTGATGGTCTTCCCCCATACCTTGTTAAAAATTGTAGTTTTTTATTTTCTAGACCCCTTCATCATATTTTCAATCTCTCATTAAGTAGAGGGACTTTTCCAGTTTGTGGAAGGTGAGCCTCATTACCCCAATTTTGAAGTCTGGAGATAACTCAAAGATTGATAATTATCGTCCTATTAGTATACTGAGTTGTATTCCGAAGGTATTTGAAAGCATTGTTTGTGATTATTTATCTGCTAGTTTACAGGGGTGTTTTATTAGTCAACAATTTGGTTTCTTATCTCACCGTTCTACTGAACTTAATTTACTAAATTTTACTGACTTTATTTTGGAATCCTTAGAGGAAGGCTAACAAGTTCACGCAGTATACACTGACTTTGTAAAGGCCTTTGATCGGGTTGACCATAGGGTTCTGGTGAATAAGTTGAGAGGTATAGGGATTCAAGGAGAACTTTTAAAATGGCTGGAATCTTACCTTAATGAAAGGCTTCAGATAGTTCGTGTAGAAGGTTTTCATTCCAAGGAGATTAGGGTACCATCTGGAGTATCTCAGGGCTCGCACTTGGGCCCTTTCCTTTTTAATATATATGTCAATGATATAGCATCTTGTTTCTCTGTGGCACTTTTCTTAATGTTTGCAGACGATTTAAAAATATTTGTGAAATTGATAATTTGATATTTTTATATAATAAATAATATAATTTTGCATAACTAAAAATTGTAATTAGTAATTTAAAACAATATTGCATTATTAATGAAATAGAATTGTGTATTGGGCAATAATTAATTGAAAATCCAATTAAATTATTATTGATTTGACTTTTCATCTTGCAAGTGTTCCACGCATAACATTACACATTATCAAGAATGATACAAAGAATTTTGAAATTTGGGCAGGTGCTAATATTTATAGTGAGATTTACGAAAAAAAATATCAGCTGCATGTATGTGGATGGAAAAGTTGTCAGCTGGGCGATAAAGGTAGGTGATTCGCATTTTTTGACCAATTTGGACCCCCAGCTGACAATTAACCCACCGCCTCCCGCCCAGCTGACAATGTCCGATGTTCATTATTTAACATAATCTTTTTCGCATAAAAGTTTCGTGTTTCCTGAAATGATTTCAGATCACGACTTTTTGTCTGTGTTTTCAACCCTCTCACGGCAATAGCGGCTAGGTCGCGCCGGTCTAAAATCGTTCCCGACGACAAAATACTGCGCGCGACGCGACGTTATGAGAATTACCCATGTCGTTGCGGTTCAGCAAAGTCTTTTTAAGCCGTGAAGTGGTGTAATGGACAGAGTCTTTGCTTATCATACGGGCGGCTCGGTTTCGATTCCCGTTGGTTGCAAGACTTTTTTGCTTGTTAAAAGTTTTATTTCTTCATTTTGGGTATTCCTTGGGTTAGTTAGTTTTGATTAGTTTTTGTTGGTTGCTCCCCCGTAGCGAGCGAAGCGATCGGAGGTCAACGCGTGAAATGTATAATACTTCTGACACAATCGCATGGGGAACGCTTTTAGACCGGCGCGACCTAGCCGTTAGTTCTCACGGCCACCCCCACCTTTACCTAGCCAGCTGACACCTCATACGTAACTACATGATAGGCATTATAAGATCCTTTACACAAATAGTGCACTATATAAAAATCGGCCTTTCCCATTGGTCGATCCGCATGGCCCTCCGCTCGCTTCGCTCGCTACGGGGGCTCAAGAAAAGGAAACTAACCAGGTGCTAACCCAATCTAACCCAAGACATAGCCAAAATCAAGAAAAAAAGCTGTTTAGAAACATAATCTTTAAAAAATAATAAAAAAAAGCAACGGGGTTCGAACCCGCGTTTTCCAGGTGAGACCCAACGATCTAAACCTCTACACCACTAGAACTCTTGATAGAAATCGATTGCATCACGCAGACATATCGTAGTACGAGATGGATCGACCAATGGGAGAGGTCGATTTTTACATAGTGCACTATTTGTGAAAAGGATCTTTAAATGCACATGATAGACAATCGATTGTTGATATAACGAAACATCCTGAAATAGTTGCA
This sequence comes from Pissodes strobi, assembly GCA_016904865.1. Classification (NCBI taxonomy): domain Eukaryota; kingdom Metazoa; phylum Arthropoda; class Insecta; order Coleoptera; family Curculionidae; genus Pissodes; species Pissodes strobi. The sequence continues at coordinate 11,162 of JAEQML010064296.1, read as the reverse complement.
TAACTGTACGCGGGCCGTAGACTATAAAGTAAGAAACTTGCAGGAAAATGTTGATCTAAATATTTTTGGAATATAAATTTCACAGAGTGGTTTCCTGTTAGGACATTCATCTTGTAATCTTGGTATACGTATTTATAGTTCGCATAAAACATATTTTATAATTACTTATCAGTTCCCCCAAATTTTAGGCATAATATATTATGATATATAATATGCGTAAATTCAATTATTTGTTGACATTCTAACATTAACGTTTTGCACCATTTTATATGCTACAGAATTCAAACAGATAAACATGAAACTAGAAGTTTTCTAGTTTCATGTCTATACTCTATACTCACACGTCACCGGTATTTATATGCCTCTTTGATGATGTGAGTTTCTAGTTTAAATTAAAGTAATATTTTCTCCAGCTGAACAGATTACAAAAACTGAGGTATATACGTCAATATAAAACCAAAGACAATCCACAGGATTGTCTTTGATAAAACCTTTAGCGCGAAGTTCAACCGATTTGAATCATATTTCAACCGTCAATATTTCTAAATCAGTTGGATTTGTGCAAGAAATCAAAACTCGAAATAACATAAAGATACGCCCATTTAAGAAATTTAACTATCACTGGGTCAGTCAGAAATTCAAAGAAATTTTAAAAATTGCCCACTTTATTCACAGCCATACGTAGCGAGTTAAATCAAAAATACCATATTTAATCATTAAGTCGTAAAACTATCATACAGCCGATGTTTAGCCTTAACTGAACACGGTGTATTGTGACACAGTGGGGAGAAATGTCCACTTTGCTGTTGAAAATGTCTAGAGTCATGTTTTAAATAAAGTAATTAAAGAAAATTATTACTTTCACACACATTTAGATGTCTTGAGCAGATTTCAGAGAAGTAAGTGCCTAGTTTTTCAAAGAACAATTAAAAATAGCAAGCAATGAAGACCTGAGAATAGGATGAAAAATTTGGTCTTAATCTTTTATAATATATTAAAATTATCAAAAAAGAAAAACATTTGTGTAATTAACTTTATTTTTGGGAGATCAGTAAATTCAATGTATAGATGAAATACATAAAAGACATTTTATCGCAGTGTCTCTTACCAAAGTGATTTTTTTAGCGCTCCCCAATAGAAAAGCGAAATGAAATCATGGAAAAGAGCATTTACCCGAATAAAAAAGGTTTCCGAGAAATTTTTCGACTTCATGGATCGTTTTGTTCGGAAAAAAGAAATAATGAAAGGTATGCAATAAATGCACGAGCGACTTGTTTGTCCCCCACAAATCTCTTCACTTTTTCTACAGTTGTCGTTCGTAAAATAAGCGAACCTTATTTCCTGAATTTGAGGTTGAAGGAATGACTTCGATCGCTATTTTCTATTATTCGGACAACGTAAAAATACGTACGCATTTCAATGCCCCGAACTTGTCAATTTTTGTTTACTTCTGGGAAATGCGAAAATGATTCTAGTGAATTTTACGTCCTAGAATTATTTTTATAGAGGGTCGATTTTAGTGTTATGGATTTCTCAATAAATTAAATATTAATAGTTCTTCTTGGTTACTAAGCCATTTATTTTTAAGGAAATAAAATTACGGAGCAGCTTTTCGCGTATTCTGTAGCTTGCATTGCTTTGCTTCCAATTTACTGTGTTATCACAGTTTTTCTTTTAGTATCCAAAATATTGTTTTGTAATTTCCTCTCTGTCGATTGAAAAATTTGTATGCTATATAATATGGATAATATCGCGAAATCCCATCGTTTTGCTAGGTTCAATAAACGATTTGCCAATAAAATGTCCTTTTGCGCTCAAATTTAACTGTTCTGCATGTAAACAATGATAATTTTAAAAGAACTCAGCTTTTAACGATCTTCATCTAGGTATATACAGCATGATTGTAAAAAATTATTGTGTATTAGGATCTCTACAAGGCAACTAAAACGAAAATATTTTAAGTTTAAAAATATTCATATGTTTTATTCTACAGAAAATGCTTTAATATTTCTACCGCATGAGTTGTCACGTAGCCATTAAAACACGTTAGAGCTTGAATATTTGACGATGTTTGGAATCTCCGTAAAATTGTTTCTTATACTATATATCCAATACATTTCCTTTTATATTTTCCGCTTATATTGTACTTCTTTATCAAGTACTAATAAATTCTGGTTCATCCAAGAAGGCATTGTATACACTTGTTTTACTTTTTTTTTTTGTTAAGTAATTTCTACATCGATACACTGCCGAAATTATTGGTGCAATTTTTCCTGATACAATCCTTATGTGTTCACCTTAATTGAAACTTTCGTCTATGGCCAAACCCAAATAGCTTCTTTTTTTAACATTTTCTATAATCAACTCATTAATTTTAATATCAAGCAACTTTTTTATTTGTTTTTGTTTAAACAACATATACTTGGTCTTATGCCCGGTTTCTCAACATTTCGAGTTATTCAATTGATAGCTATTAGATAGATAAAGTTGTCGAACCAACAACTTTATACGGGGTTCCGAACGTAAGCCAAATGTAAAAATAACTCCAAATAACAATCAAATGGATATCTTAGTTCTAACTCTAAGTGTAGGTGGAAATAGCAGCAACAAACATATTTAAAGATTTCGTAAACCAAAGAAGTGTTAATTCAGGAAATGATGTATAGATGGAGGACTAGTTAACCGAATCACTGTCGTTTCCTTAGTATTCTTTTCTCAGTTGAGGTAATGTTTAAATTACATGTACTATGTACTTTTAATTGCAATTTAACAAATTTTCCGTTTTATGAGTTTATATTTATTATTTATTATCGGCCACCTAAAATAATCTCAATAATAATAATATAATATTTCTAACAATTATTTAAAAATGGATTTCTTTCGGTACATTGATTAGATGAACAGGTAGTCAGGACTGAAGTATTATTAGCATTTTAAGATCCTTTACACAAATAGTGCACTATGTAAAAATCGACCTCGCCTATTGGTCGATCCATCTCGTGTTACGATATGTCTTCGTGATGCAATCGATTTCTGTCAAGAGCTCTCGTGGTGTAGAGGTTTAGACAACTGGGTCTCACCTGGACGGCCCGGGTTCAAACCCCGTTGCCTTTTTTTATTTTTTTTTAGGATTATGTTTCCAAACAGTTTTTTTCTTGATTTCGGGTATGTCTTGGGTTAGTTTGGGTTAGCACCTGGTTAGTTTCCTTTTCTTGAGCCCCCATAGCGAGCGAAGCGGAGGGCCATGCGGATCGACCAATAGGAAAGGCCGATTTTTATATAGTGCACTATTTGTGTAAAAGATCTTATAATGCGTATTATTATTTACATTTTGATATGGTTGAACTTCCCAGGTATTTGTGTTTATTGATGTATTGTTTAAGTTAAGAATTTGCCTATGGATAAAATTGAGTTGGAAGCTGAAGACAAACGTGTACGCAACTTTACACATTTTGACAAGAACATGTTTTTTGAAATCATGCAAAATTTTTACATCCTATTGTCGGGAATAAAAAAAAAGATTGAAAAATGCAAAATTTTATTAAAGACTGAAGCTTGGGAATCAATTGCCAGATAATTCAATGCTAGTTGCTGCAAAGCAGCTGCATGCTTTGCTGCCTCGAAATTCTTTATCATCATATTTTGCATATTGATTTTCTCTTTCACGATAAAGTCTTGGGCGTTCTATACTAACTATATCGATATATTCCTCATCAGAAGATGTCGACGAACTAGAATATTCTATTTTACTAGTACTATCGGTATTGTTTTTAGAATAAAAAGAATTAATATTTTAATTAACAGTATCAGCCCAAAAGTTTGGTTAGATAATCCAACCAACAGAAACTAATAAGCGATACTATAATACGCTTGCGCTGATATTATCGGACAGACATCTGCCCATTCTGTTTAAGATATCCTTTAGATAATTTATTGAATAGATAAGCTTTGTTGAATGGTTTAGAAACCCAATTTTAGGATTATGTACAGTTTATAGGCTTCATAACTTTATTTATAAGATATCTGGTACTTCAGAAACCGGGCATTAACTGTATTTACTTGTAACCTATTAGACAGCGGCAAAGTTTACAGAATTAAAAATATTAATTCTGTAAACTTTGACGGCGGACAGTTGATGTATAACTCAAGGTCAGCATTGATTTCCCGATTCAGGATTTGCCCATTCGCTCCCGTATACACTAACAGCAAATGTGATATAACCTTCTTGAAGGTTTGCATTAAGAACATAGAGGTAATACAACAGTGGCTCAAGTATACTTGAGCCACTGATGTATTCCCTACGGACCCCTGCGGAACACCACATATGCTAGACAAAATTTCACTGCTTAGTTGGTTAAGTTTCACATATTGTTTACTTTCTAGTAAATATGTTTTATTTAGACTGAATATTGTTCCTCTAAATTTCAGATTTCTCAATTTTATTTAAAGTAAATCAATACTAACAACGTCCAAAGCCTTCCTTAAATCAACGTCACTACCAGTTTCCTATCATCCAATGCTCTTGATATGATATGTAATTTACCAGGTTAGCCGTTGCACTTAACACTCAATGTACCACTATTTTCAATGAGAGCGTATTGAAAGTCATCCATTTATATGTATTTATCGATAAATAGCAATCTCTTTTTTTAATGGTTATTCCACAATTTTTGAGAATATACTTATGACAGAAGTAGGTCTATAGTTATTCATGCAGTATTTGTTTCCTGATTTAAATATTACTTATATTGCTTATCTTTAGCTCTTGTGGAAAAATTCCGCTAGTTAGTACATTATTATTTGTTATGTTAAAGATATTTCTTAAATATAATTTTAATTGGATATCTTAAAATTGTTAGGGCAAACATGCTGTCATAAAAAAACTCTTTTTTTAAGAAAAGTATAGTTGTAAAAAATAAAGAATACTTTTTGATTCAAAGAAAGAAAAATTAAAATATCCCTCTCTAATATATCATCTCTATATCAAACGCAATGGAAACACATATTATGATTCATATAATATAGCCTAACAACCATCATTTCAATTCCTATGTATATAAAAAATCACATTTAGTTATCAACAGAGTACATTTACTAGAAATTTTATTTTTCACTAAACCATAATGCTTGTAACATTTATGCTTTCGAGTATTTTTAACGCGGTCAATATGATCTGATAAATAATAAGCCTCTTTTCTTCCGAACACAAAAATATGAACGCACAAACTAATTGTGTCTCAAAATTATTAATTATTTTTCAAGTCGATAATGCCAAGATCATGTCGATTATTACATTCAAAGTATTGCATTAACGAAAAACATAAACTTTCCTTGTGTTAGTCAGTCAGTTATTCGTATACAGACATTGAGAAAACGATTTGATAAAGGGAAAGTCTGCTTCCTGAAAGATAATTTTCTCGTGGGGCAGTATCCCGTCTCACAAAATGGCAATTTTATAAATTTAGAGGGAAATATTTCTAAAGTCTAATTTATTTGGAAGTAATATTTAAATATAATTTTTGGTGGGCACAGTCGTATCGATACCATACACTATAAAACATGTATGAAATATATGATTTTATAAAAATGTCTTTTTAATTTAAATCCAAACAACTACAGACTTCTTACCAAATCTTACATGCTGCTAGTCAGAATCATTCGTATGAGCAACCATGTAATAATTTTGGCACTCCAATAAATGTGTACATGAAATTTCCGTTTTGTTTATAATATAGGTCCGCAAATGTGCATCAATTCCCATTCTGCTAGTAACAAGCATAATTTGCGCGCATAAGCACCATATAATCTTGCATCTAATACTTGACATTCAAAACGTTTCCTTTCTTATTGAATGCGACTTTTACCAATTAATTTGTTCCCAGAGATTAAAAGTTTAGTTTTGATGAAATTTGTTGTTCAATTAAAAAACCCATACAACTGACTCGAAAATATATTCCTCTCTTGTAAATTTCCATGAAAAAAAAGTGTTTCGAAAAAAAAACAGCTTTATGTTTTTAAAAAAGTAAAATACATATTTATTTAGTTTGGCCACTTTTAAAAGCTTTGAAGCCTCGCAGAAAAATACATTGCCACTTACTTAATACACGGGAATAACTTCTCAAACTAGAGCATAATGGTCAGAGCCAACTTTAAAACCTTTGTAAAAGATTTGCAATATTTTATCAGGGTTATTAAGAATTAGAGGAAAAAGCCATTTGAATAATTAGGTTTATTTTTGGGAGATCAATAAATTCAACGTGTAGAAGAAGTACAGAAGAGACACCTTATCGCAGTGTCTCTTATCTAAGAGATTTTTTTATTAAGCGCTCCCCAATAGAAATGGACAATCAAAATCCAAAAGAGCATTTAACCGAATAAACAAGGTTTCCGATAAATTTTTCGACTACACGGATCGTTTTGTCCGGGAAGAAGAAATAATGAAAGGTATGCAATAAATGCACGAGCGACTTGCTTCTCCCCCCTGAAATCTCTCCACTTTTTCTGTAGTTGTCGTTCGTAAAATAAGCCAACCTTATTTGCCGAATTTGAGGTCAAAGGAGGCTTCGATCCCTATTTTCTATTATTCGGGCAACGCAAAAATACGTGAGCTTTTCAATATGCTGAACTTGCCAATTTTTTGTTTACTTTTAATTTACCATTGGAGATTTTATGCGTCGAAATACGAAAATAATGCTAGAGAATTTTACGTCCTAGAATAATTTTTATAGAGAATCGTGGATTTCTGATTAAATTAAATATTAGCACTTCTTCCTCGTTACTGAGCTATTTATTTTTAATGAAACGTGCTTTGCTTTATTTCTTATTTGTTAATTTATTGCTTTAAAGTAAACAAAATTGGCATTTTTTATTTCAGTATCAATTTTCTGTTGCAAAATATTTAATGTTCTGAAAAATCATCTCTGTCGATTGAAAAAATTTGTACGCTATGGATAATATTGTGAAATCCAATCGTTTGGGAATATAATGTCTCTTTGAGCCCAAATTTTAATTTTTTTGCATGGAAGCAATGATAATTCCAAAAAAAAGGATTCTGTATTAGGATCTCTACAAAACAAAAATAACGAAAATGTTTTATGTTTAACAAATTTATACGTTTTGTTCCACAGAAAATAATTTGATATTTTTAGGGCATGAGTTACCATGTAACCCTTGCCACACATCTTTTTTTTTAATTAGAACTGGAATATTTGACAATGTTTGGATTCTACGTAGAGTTGTTTGTTATATTATATGTCGGAATTCATAGAGATAGTAGAGATCTAATACATTGTCTTTTATATTTTTCAGTTATGATTTTTCTGTATCAAGTAGAGATAACTTCTGGAAGTTATCTTACATTAGCCAGTTCGATATGGGCATACGCAGTTATTCAAAAAAGATCTGATTTCTGTTTCAAGTTTTTCTCTTTTTTTAGACCGATACCATTAAGCATTGAAGTTCAAGTTTTACTAATTTACTTAGTGTATATCTGAAAAACGCTAAGCTATGATCTAATTTTTGATTCGAATCACCTTAGAGGAGGATCTCTAAATACTATGAAATAATTGAAAAGAGAGAGATTTGCTTAAATCCTTAAAGCAACATAATGTCGTAGAAAAATATCCCTTCTCTCAAAATGGGAATTGAAGAAACTAGAGATCCAATTCTGTTTAATTTTTGATTGAAAGAAAGAAATATTAAAATGTCCTTCTCTAATATATCCTCTCTATATCAAACGCAATGAAATAGATATGAAATATCTATTTCGTATAATACAGCCTCAGCAAGCACCATTTCAATTCCCTCGTGTACAACAAAATTACATTGAGTTGTTAGAACAGATTACTTAAATTTATTAAAATTCCCATTTTACGCTAACCCAAAAAGCTTATGATATTTACACTTTCTAGTATTTTTAACGAGGTCAAAAAGATCTGATAGATAATAAACCGCTTTTCTGCAGAACATGAAAGTATCGTTGCAAATAATATTACATACCCATTTCAGGTTGATAAAGCCAATATTAGGTTGATTTTTCGATTGCAAGCATTGAAATGTTTAGAGTTTTCTTGTATAAGTCAGTCAGATATATATACACACATTCAGAAAAAGATGTGTTAAAGGGAAAGCCTTCTTGCTCTGAAACATAATATTGTCATACAAAAGTGCCCCATCTTTCAAAATTGCCGTAAAGTAAATGCGATATATGCAATATATATCTAAAATCTAGTCCTCTAGAAATAAAATTAAAATATTATTCTCTGGTGTGTACAGTCATATCGATATCAACCACTATAAAACAGGTACAAAATATCTATTCTTAAAATGCAAACCCAAATCATATTTAATGCCAACAAACTACAGACATTTAACGAAAATTTTCATTCTGCTAGTAAGAAGCAACCGTACAATAATTTTGGCAACACAAACATATTGTGGCAGCAAATAATTGTGTCTCAAAATTATTAATTACATGCCATTTTCAAGTTGATAATGTCAAGATTATGTCGATTATTACATTCAAAGCATTGATTTAAGGAAAAACGTAAAGTTTCCTTGTGCTAGTCAGCCAGTTATTCATATGCGAGCATTTAGAAGAAGACTTGATGAAGGGGAAGTCTGCTTCCTCTGAAAGATAATTTTTTTCATGGAACAGTATCCCATCTCTCAAAATGCCAATTTTATAAATTAAAAGCGAAATATTTCTAAAGACTAATTTATTTAGAAGTAGTATTTAAATATAATTTTTGGTGGTCACAGTCATATCGATATCATTAAACAGGTATGAAATATCTGATTTTATAAAGAAGCCTTTTTAATTTAAATCTGAAGAACTACAGACATTTTACTAAAACTTCCATTCTGCTAGTAAGAAGCCTTCGTATGAGCAACTGTGTAATAATTTGGATAGAATCATTTTTATATAGAATCGATTTTAGAGTTATGGATTTCTCAATAAATTAAATATTAACAGTTCTTCTTCGTCTCTAAGCTATTCATTTTTAAGGAAATAATATCACGGAGCAGTATCTGGCGTATTCTGAAAAGTGCATTTACTATTTAATCAATAAAGTAAATAAAATTGTGGCCTTTTTGTTTTCTTATCCATTTTCTGACGCAAAATATTTATTGTTCTGTAATTTCCTCCCTGTCGATTGAAAAAATCTGTGCGCTATTGATAATATCGCGAAATTCGATCGTTTTGCTAATTTCAATACAATGTCTCTTTGAGCTCAAATTTAAATGTTGGGCATAAAAGCAATGATACTTTTAAAAGAACTCTGTTTTTAGCGATCTCATGTAGCTATACAGCATGTAAAACATTATTCTGTATTAGGATCTGTAGAAGGCAACGATAGCGAAAATATTTTAAGTTTAAAAAATGTATATGTTTTGTTTTACAGAAAATTTTATACTCTATTGCATGAATTATCATGTAGCCATTACACATGTCTGTTTTGTGTTAGAGCTTGAATATTTGAGGATATCTGGAAGTTCCGCAAATTATTTCCCATAATATAATACGACGGAATTTAGATGTTTTTGTAATAGTGATATCTCATACATTTCCTCTTATATTTTCCACTTCATTTTTTCTTCTATATCAAGTAGCGATAAATTCTGGTTCACTCGGAGAGTTATCTTGCATTAGCCAATTTCATATCTGCATACGCAGTTATTCAGGAATACCTGAATTCTGTTCTTAGAGCTCTTTCACACGAGGATTCCGTATGCGAGATACGCGTATCCCAGATACAGAATCGCGGTCGAAAACTTGGATTGCTGCATCAAATTCACGTATTTCTTCAATCGGTACTGATATAGTCGCAGTGCCGTGCATAGGTTCTTCACGATAGCGCGTAGTAAGTAATACCTATGACGAAGGAATTTATACTGAAAAATACCCTGCGTCTATGATATCTTCTTAGTTGCAAAAGTATCCATGCCTGAACAGGTCCATATATCATAATGGTAATTTTGTATGCGGCATACGCATTCAGCGTCCGGCGGCTGAGTTGCCGGGATGCAGAAATTCGGAATCGCGATACTGAATGCGTCGCTCGTGCCGTGTGAATAGGTCCATTTGAATGTATGTTTAACCTGTATCTCTGATACGCGAATCTCGCATACAGTATCCTCGTGTGAAAGCGCTCTTAGTTGATTCGGTTTTATCATCGATATCATTAAACATTTAAGTTCATTTCAGGCAATTTCACTAGTTTACAGTTGTAAAGTAGGCATTTCTTAAAAACAATAAGTTAAATATAATTTCAGTTGGATTTTCTCAAATTCCGAAGACAAACATGTGGTCATAAAAACATCTTTTTCTCAGAATGTTTGTTGTAAAAATTATAGAACTAGTTATGTTTAAGTCTTGTTTGAAAGGAAGGTAAAAATTAAATGTCATTCTCTTATATATTATCTCTATATAAAACGCAATGAACACAAGTATGAAATATCTGATTCATATAATACAGCCTTAACAACCATTATTGCAATTCCCATGTATATAAGAAAATCACATTTAGTTATCAACAGAGTACATTTACTAGAAATCCCATTTTTTGCTAACCTATAATTCTTATAACATTTATACTTTCGAGTATTTTTAACGCGGTCAAAATGATCTGATAATTAAAAAAAACCCTCTTCTGCGAAACACAAAAATATTGTCGCACAAAATAGTTTTATCTATCAAAATTATTAATTACATGCCATTTTCAATTTGCTAATGCCAAGATTATGTCGATTATTACATTCAAAGTATTGATTTATACATGTTAACATTCAGAAAAAGATTTGATAAAGGGAGAGTCTACTTCATCTGAAAGACAATTTTCTCGTGGGAAAGTATCCCATCTCCCAAAATGGCAATTTTATAAATTAAAAGCGAAATATTTCTAAAGTCTAATTCTCTATTTAAGTAATATTTAAATATAATTCTCTGGTGGACACGGTCATATGGATATCATACACTATAAAACAAATATGTTATATCTGATTTTATAAAAATGCCTCTTCAATTTTCATCTAAACACGAAGCCAAGAAGCAGAAACACGTGTCGCCGGGTTACCTCCATCTGTTTCTTCCTGCTTCTCTTCTGCGGACATGCCCATTAATTTCTTCCTTTATATATATTTATATCGATTCGCATTAAACC
>JAEQML010064295.1:0-22203 GCA_016904865.1 Pissodes strobi | reverse complement strand
AATCGATAGGTTACATTACTTTTATATGGGTTAAAAAATTTAAAAAAATATATATAGTCGAAGTGAATGAAAAAATTATGTTACGCCCCTGGTTTGGGATTCATCAGTTCAATAACTGATGATTCCATAAAGTGAAAGGTTCGGTGACATCGTCGTCGGTTCGAGTATTGGGTCATGCGCAGTGAGATGGGATCAAAATGGGATTGATCCCAAAATGGGATGATGGTAAAACGGCATTCTTTCTCTACTATCTAGTCGTTACTTCTTGCTCACAAAAGAAGATTACTGGACCTCGGAAGAAGAATCTCCGCAAATAGAAGACCTTTTTATCTGCAGGCAAACCGCCCTATCGAAAGGCGAACGTTGCTTCTTCTAGCTGCTGACAGCATCAAACAATGTGTGTCCGTTAATCAATGTTAACTACCAAAAAGTACCATTCAGCGCCTATTTTTGGTCATTCATGTAAACGAGGCAATTGCTCGAGACAAATGTCAGCGAAAACTCTAGAAAATCTTTGAGCCGAGTATTGTTACCCAATCTATGTGCCCTGTTGAGATAGGTAGGAAAACGTACGAAAGTGAAAGAAAAACACAACTTCAATATGTGTTAGAACTGCCAAAGTTTTCGAATCTCGAAAGTAGCAACAATATTTCCACGTTAAACCTCGATGAAATAATCTTGGATGAATTAAGAACAGCCCACAAAATATTGTCAACAATCCATTTGCATCCTCTGGAAACTCCCGAAAATTCGACACCTACGGATCGCTCCAATTTCAGCCATTACCGCCCTTGTATGCAAAATCCTGATGTATATTGGATGGAAAAAATGGAACAAGCCTATTTCATCCCAAAGAAATAATACAAAAACGCCCCCACCAACGACCCTTCGAAAAAACGATCAGCCACTGCAGCCCTTATTTTCCGAACTTGAGGAGGGAGGAGTTATGTATGGCAACCAAGCCGATAATCCAATGACCCAACATTCCTGCCGATCAATTATTATTATTTTTATTAATTGTATACACATATTTATAACTTAATAAAATCGGCATTTTATATTATTAGGACACATAATTACATTTTACATTTTCACTTATCATTTAAGTCTCGAAAGATAAAGATCGCAGTTAATTGACAGTGTTTCTTCAGACCATTTTATGAGCATATTGCTAAGAGAGAGGTAAAATCTACTCCTCTTACCTTTAAGTAAATAGAAAGTTTTAAAATATTTTTTTTGGGCCCTCTCTCTGAAAATACCCACGGGTCGCCACTGGCCATTATCAAGTTTAATAAAAATTAATAAATCTAAACCATTGTATGTTCCTATGGACTTTTGTTCATTAATGGCCTTGGAAATCACACCTTCAAATATTAGCACGTCATTAAGGAATATGTGTTCAAAAATTATTCGCGAGTACTGCTAAATTGAGCAATTTTAATTTAATTGCTTTAGTCAAGAACGGTGTGTTCTACGAGAAAAATGCAAGAGATCGTTTTTATGTAGAATTGGCCAGGCTAATAGGAAAAAATATCCACGTGGAAAAATGTAAATGGCGTATCATTCTTTTCATCAGAGAGCATGTGCAGGAACGACACTGGTAAAGCGATAGAATAACTTTTTGTACTAAAATATGTAATTCTATATCCTATTAGCATATAACAAAATTGAAACTAGTATTTAAAGTACTTTCGGAGTTATTAAAAAGTAACGATTTAAAAAAGAATATTGTTTGTGCAGCTCACAGGCGGTAAAAGTGAAACATCCATAAAACTAAACCAAGCGGTCACCAATCCAAGTGCTCACTACGCCCGATGTTGCTTAACTTCAGTTATCGGACGAGAACTACTTTTTACTTTAACAGACATTTAACAACTGTACAACTGTGTTCTATCTCATTCTCTCGCAGGCTACATCCTATACATTTCTTTTTACTGTTGCTTTTTAATTTCATCCAGTCACAAAAAAATTTAAGTCGTTGCGGACATATGTTCATATAATCTTTTCTTCATAAAAAGACCGGAGGAATCACCCTGAATTCTTAACACGTCGTTTTTGATTTCACTTAAATCTAATTTATTGCACATAAACAAATATTATAATCAAACTAAATACATCGAAATAAAAAATATACCACATCCCAACGTGAGAAGCGTGAGTGTGTTTTCATTTGGCATCGTTGGGTTTTATATATAAATAACAAATTAGTTCAACAATATTAATTTGAACTCTTTAAATATTTTTTCTTCATTTGATACAAGAATATCATAAATATTAACTAAAATACAATATAATATATCTTACAGCATTACTTTGTGTATGATAAAATCATCGCTTGTATGCATTATAATGTCCACAACTATTTTTTCTACTTGGTAAAAGTTAGGAACTATTTTCATATCCTGCCCACCAATACGAAACTCGATTCATCCCAAATAAATATCTTTCAGCACCACCGTTAAACAAATCTGTTCTACAAGAAAATAAATAATTATAAATCATTTATCTACTTAGAATTCCATAGTAAAATAAAAGATATTTTAAATTCCAATGCTTCGAAAATTGTCCTATTTTTACAGATAAAGCCTGTATCATTTCATCGGTGTTATGGAGTTATAGCTTCATATCTTAAATAAAGATTCACTGATGTGATTGTTGGGGAGTGCTATTTTTATTAAAACAAATAACCACCAGGTAATGAAGTTTTCATTTTCCAGTCTCTCTTTCCCTCAGAGAATAAATACAGCCCATAGCCGAACAGAAAATGTACCAAGCAAATTGGAGCATTGTGTTGTATAAAACCAATTTCAAATTCTTTACTTCTGTGTATAATTAATTACTCAAGTGTGGTAATTTGGTCGATTAGCTGTCTTGAAATGAAAGTAATTCTGTGAAACAAAATATAAAATTTTCCAGGAATCCCAGACCTGTATCTCTGTATATTCTCGATGATCGACTTATTTTAGCTGACCCGGTAAGCTTAAATGGTAAATAAATAACAGTTCAACGACAAAACTAATTGCACGAAACAAAGTTATCCTAGATATCCTTTAAATAGGAGTTGGAAATATTCTTCCAATATTTAATTACAAATTGATTACAATCTTTTTCGAGTTGGCGTATATCATTATCTTTAAACCAGAATACTAAACTTCATTCAGTGTTAATATTTAGCATTTTTTTTCAATCCGTTTGTCCTATATTTTTTTAAGTTTTATTGTCAAATAGCAAATATATAGTACCTTTTCTTCAAAATGTTATAAATTCTGACACATTTTTAGAAACATGACTGATTTATCCTGAACAAAAGTGTCATAAAGCTCTGTCATAATATAATCACACCGTCAGCATATTAAACAACATTTGGTCTTTTCTTTTTACTGAATGTCCGATTTTTCGCACCTCATAAATAACCGCAATCGATAAGTGTTTTTAGTAACAAAAATAGAGTATCTTTTTTCTAAACATTAAAAATTCTGACGATTTCTAGAAACATGACTGGTTTCGCCTGACGAAACGCCTTATAAAGCTCTGTAAACATCATCACACCATAAGCACGGCAAATATAACAACCAGCAATATTACTCGACCTGTCAGGCGAAAAATTAAATTTGACCTTGCTAATGTCAGTTCGGTAGGAAAAGTCAGGGCTGGATTTGAAATATATAAGTATGATTTTCCTTTAACAGAGCCGTAATATAACATTTCAAATATCAATGGGTTGTGAAATATATGTATACCTTGTTGTATGAGCAGGAAATCTAAAGAAATTCTTCTTGGAAGAATATGTCTGGTTTGTACAAGTTCTTATTGCTTAAACACCATCGCTTTTTGCATTACACAATGTCATAATCAACGTTCGTCTCTCACAATGTCAAATTCTTGACAAATACACGCCTATGGTTTCGATTTAACTCCAATAGCAATAAAATAAACCAGACGTAAAAACACGACGCCGCTGGCGGCAGTTTGACGGATTTCCTACCAAGGAATATCTTGCGCGCGGACTTGCGCAGATGCGAAAAAGGAAGATGTGATATTGCTGGTTGTTATATTTGCCGTGCCATAAGCATTTATTAAACAGCATTTGACCTTTTCCTTTTACTGAAAATACGATTTGTTGTCCATAAATCACTACAATCGATAAGGGTTTTGATAAATTGCGAGTTGTTATTAGTTTTGAACAAATTGATATATTAGGATACGGCTTGATATAGAAAAAAAACGTGTTTAAAGTTAGTTTAAGCTCTTGTATTTAGGATGCAACATAAATACAAATCAATTCAAAACTTGGCAATTTTGCACAAGCTTTTTACTGTTATTGGATCTACTATATTTTCATTTTTAGATTTGTTCGTTCTTGACAACGGGGGCAAATTTGTTCCTGTTTTCAGCTTCGCTAGGGTCACTACCCACTAAGCAAGAAACATCTTTGTGACGTTTGATAACGTTAATTTAAAGAAACATAGAAAACGTTTTTTCCAAACATTCCAATGATGTAACAACAACGATTTTATTTAACGTTTAAGAAAGTAACATCGTAGACTTGTTAATTTTAATTACGTAATTGTTACATTATTAACGGAACGTGTTAGAAATGTAACATTCATGTTAGTTTAAAATACGTTTTGTTTTTAACATCGCCGACATGTTGTTATTTCAATTTCTTTGATACGTTATGTACTAAAGTTCTAAAAACGGAAATATCTTGTTTTGTTAAATAACATAATATTGCGAACATTCCTGAAACGATTTTACTGCAACGAAATAATTACGTTAATGGAAACTACTAATAAAAAACGCCCTAAAACGTATCCTAAATTACGCAACGGTGTTGTTCTAAAATTTTTAGCGATAACATACCTGTGCCTTTACTTTAGCCACGACGCCACCATCAACAACATAACCCTAAAAAAAATGTTTTGTTTGTTTGTCTTGTCTTGTCGTTGCATCGTACCGTGTTCTTCAGAGCTTTTCTTCTGTTTTTCTGTTAATAATACTATTTCTTCAACAAGATGTATCATCATAAGGTAAGTAACCTACCTAGATCAGTACAATATAAGTATACTTAATACTAATTTATAAATGCCAATAATAAATAGGTAACTAGAAACAGTATTAACTAATATATTATATAGGTATCAGGTCGAGGAAAGAATAATAACTTTAGTAGTGTAAGCTCAGCTATATCAGTCTTATAAATAACACAAAATAATCAATTTATTCTATAATTTATATTATTTTGTTTATTACGTGTATCGTGTATAGCAGCCTGTATGCTGTAAGCAAGATACAAGGTTAGCTGAAGGCCCTATCGTAATCCTACCTACCTATAGATACATGCTGTGTGCATGTGGTTTGTTGCACAATCAGTTGATCAATTGAATAAAGCATTGGACAAAAACTGATCAATATCTACCCAGAAATTGCCATAAACAATAGGATATTGTGCAACATTATGACCTGATTTAGAGATTATCAAAAGAATGAGTTTTAGCTCCGAAGATTTATAATTACTTCATCGCCTGCTTATTTTATTTATTTATTTATTTCCATGTTACATTTATGTTTCAGTTTTAGTGACAATTTAATTAGGTATTATACTTTTATGTGAAATGTTGATGAGTTAATTTAATTTGATAATATCACAGCCTCAGTTGAATCTTATAATTTTCTATAAGGAATTATGACATTTAACAAAAAAAGGGACACAAAATTCTTTTGTGTTTTTTTCTTAAATTGCCCTTTTTCTCAGCCTTTTTCTTAATGCCATTTTAAAATGTGTTTTTATTTATTTACAGCGTCTATATATATGCCATTGCCATATTCATCACCATTTTCTAAACCGCATATTTGGAAACTCATTAATAATAATCCTATTACTTCAATAAACCAGAACAGAGCTAACGAAACTCATTCTATAAACTCAAGTCATAAAAGCAATTTAAGCAATAATTTAGCTGGCATTAATTGTATAAGTGTATATTTAACTAAATTTTAGATACTAGTAATTTAACTATGGGGGACAATGTTAATAATTCAGCAGAGGACCAAACGGTTGTAGCTAATACTGTTGATATCAAAGTATCCAATGGCGATATCATGAAAATTAGAAGTACTAGAAAAATCAGCTGCCAAAACTGACTTTTCCAAACGGCCAAAATTACCTTTGGAATCCATTGTCAGCAATTTGGAATTTAAAGAGCTCCTTAGTAGTTTGGGTTGATGTCACTTCAAAACAATTAGTAAGTATAATAACAATGTCTAAAGTTTAAATCGGCAGTCAATATTTAACTATACAAAGTTGCATTATCAAACCAAATTAGCTTTATCTATAAGCTCAAGCTGTTACTTTAAATTTCCAGATTTTATAATATTTTTGTTTCCAGAATAAAATTTGGCTTATGTGTAAGTGTCAGAATTTTTTTCAAAATCTTTTTTTTACCTGTCAAATGTATGAGTTCTGTATTTTTTTTTTATTTCGTATTCTTCATAACTAATAAAAAATAAGAAAATTATTTTTAAATGAGTCATTTTCTGCCTTGCTTTTTTTGTGTTGGTATACTCAGGATATTTAAAAAAAAAAGTTACTATGCAATTTTAATTATTGTAACATTATTACATTCTAATACGATTTAAATTTTGTTTCAGGCTTGGTTGCCGGAAGTTTTTTTAAAGTTTTTAAAAATGAAATGTTTAGTTTTTTTATTAATAAATTACCTTATTACCTATTTAATTGATTTTTTTTTATTTGATAGTAGATATATCCCCAAGAGAGCAAAAAATATATGGACCAATGGACCAAGGCGGCTAAAAATGTCAATTCTGGCAGAATTTCTATAGAAATTTCCGCAGAATTTCTATAGAAATTGTTTCAAAATTGACATTTTAGAGCCGCATTTATCCATATAAGTTTTGCTGTCTCGGTACTATAAGTGTTATATGCCTAATTTACAGTACGAAATAATTACGTTTAACGGCTTGCAAAAATATTACATTTCCAAAGAATGAAGCTAATCCGTCACCAATGTAACGTGATTGCGCCTGAATTTAGTCCATACAGTTTCAAAACAAGAACGTTTTATAAGTAAATAACATAATTATAACATTCTGAAAAGTCTGTTATGAAAACATCTCATACACGAAATCAATTCGTTGTAGTTTCAAAACATAAACGTTTATTTATTAACGTAACTGCGATTTTGTTATGTTGGCGGACATTATCTGATTATGTTTCGAAATGGCGACGTAAAAAATCTTTTTTCTATAACGTAACAATGTAACGTAAAAACAAATATGTAACGAAATTGCGATATTTTTTTGCTTAGTGGGT
This sequence comes from Pissodes strobi, assembly GCA_016904865.1. Taxonomy (NCBI): domain Eukaryota; kingdom Metazoa; phylum Arthropoda; class Insecta; order Coleoptera; family Curculionidae; genus Pissodes; species Pissodes strobi. Next base: position 14,870 of record JAEQML010064295.1, on the reverse strand, counting down.
AAACTAGCATTTGTGCTGTTTACACCCTGGAGACACAACCGAATAGGCTCTACTTTCCCAAAATTGTACTTAGAGGTGGAGACATAGGCAAACATTTTAAGATAAATACACTACTTTTGCAAAACAGGTCTTAACAATATATGTTATTTTTTGAAAGTATTTATTTATCACCAGTTAGAATTTTGATATCTGCGATAATTTAAAAAATACTCCTTTGTACTTTAAGGATATGTCAAAGACAGCTAACTTATTGAGGGTTTTTAAATGTTTACGAGGGTCCCTTTGATTATGTGCGAAAATTAAAGCTCAGTAAAAATCCACAAAAATAATGTTCCAGAGAACCGCTTATGGACAGTTTCTGAAAATGTTAACTTTCCAAAGTTTGGGTTAACTTTTTTTACTTAATATGTTAAATTTTATAGGTCTAACATCATTCCTACGAACTTCTTACTTGATCTTCGAAACCATTTTTTTCCGCCAATTTTATCTCAATATAGGAGAAAAAAAACAGAATTATTTCAAATTATTATTATATTGAAATGCAATGGCACTTAGAAATAAAATACGAATCAACCAATAGTTAAGCATATCTTTAGGTACAATTAATTAAAAATTATAAAAAAGATTATTCGATTAAAAAATATAGTTGGAAAAACAAAATGCCCTAAACATCATCAATAATTGAAGTAAAGGGAGGGACGCTTCCTAAATCCTAGGAAAACCATTCTTGTCCCGTTCAGATATAGAAGGACGCTAGACATGAGAGCGTTGATCCTACATAGAACACAGCTAACCTTTTCCTCCGAGGTAAAATATTTAGGGGTCACACTGGATCGTAAACTTACCTGGAACAAGCATCTAGAAAACACCATTTCTAAAGCCAAGGCGGCAATCTGGACATGCCGCAAACTAGTTGGCAAAACATGGGACCTAAAACCACAAAAATGGTTTATTGGATCTACCAAACAATAATAAAGCCCACGGTTACCTATGCCTCGCTGGTATGGTGGCCAAAAACCCAGCAGGTCACCGCTTGGACCATACTTAATAAAGTGCAAAGGCTGATATGCCTGTGAATAACAGGGGCAATGTCAACGTGCCCTACCGCAGCCTTAGAGGTACAGCTGAACATCCCTGCTCTTCATCTCAGTCTGAAGTGGGAGGCGATTATCAGTGCTCACAGGCTATTCCAAATAGGCAGATTCAAACCTGGAGATTTGACTGGTCCCCTGCGCATCTTCAAAGAAATAAAACTGGAAAATGATAGGTAAGCAAATGGCCAAATGACGGTCATGTTGGACCTAAATGTTCTTTTCGCAGTGGTTATTGATGACCGCCAATAATGGGAGAGTAAAAAACTACCTCAGGCCGACAACGCATCGCTGTGGTACAAAGATGGTTCAAAATTAACGAAATGAGCAAAATTGGGCATTTCATGACCAAGCGGTAAGCTTTCCAAACCGCTAAGCAAATATATGACCGTCTTCCAAGCGGAAGTGCTTGCCATAAATATATGTGCAGAAGAGTGCCTCACACAAGGACTTGACAGAGAACACATCTACATATTCTCAAACAGCCAAGCGACTCTAAAAGCTCTACGCTTTTAAGTGCATGTCAAAGCTAATCTGGGAATGTAAACAAACCCTAAAACAATTAGCAACACGCAACCAAGTAACTTTAATGTGGGTTCCTAGCCATAGAGGCATAGAGGGCAACGAAAAAGCAGACTGCCTTGCGAAAGAAGGAGCTGAAGCACCATATTATGATCCAGGGGCCGAAGAACTAAACAAATGGGAAAAAGACCAACTGTCGTCCTACTGGATAAACACTTCAGGACTAAGGCAGGCGACATGAACAGAGCAGATATTCGAACTGTCGCTTGACTGCTCACTGGACACTGCCCGTTAAAATACCACGTAAAGGCAATAGGCAAAGCAAAAGACGACCAATGCAGATTTTGTAATAACGCAACTGAAACTGCAGAACATCTACTCTGCCAACCCAACTTTGCAAAAGGCTCAAGTACCTTGAAGGAGTACAGCTATCACCTCAAGAAGTGAGTCAACTATCTCCTAAGAAAATAGCTTCGTTTGGAAGAAGCCTACGTCTCTTGGACACAAATTAAGTCGTAGAGTCATGTACAAAATATCTGTAAAGAAGCAGTGCCGGGCTACTAAAACTAGCCGAAACGATCCCCTAGCAAAACTACAATCTACTATACGTAATACATTTTAGCATATTTTTTCAAACGATAAGGTAAAAGCACTCTGAATAATGCACTTTGGAAATTTGCGACCCACTTGAAAAAGCCTTTTTAAACACTTTAAATTATATTTTGTTTTATTTTAGTATTTTTTTCTAGCTTCATTTTGTTATCTTTTTTAGTGACCCTAACCCTAAATTGCAGTTTATATACATTGCATTTCAAATAACAATTGTATTTAAAAATTAATAAAAAATAATAACAATCATTTTGAGTGGTTTTAATTGAATTTCTTTATTTATGTAAGAACAAAAATCCATGTTTCTTTCGAAAATAAAAAGCAGTTTCGGTAACTAAGTGAGAAGTTTTTAAAAGTAATGGTAGATTTATCAATTTGTAAATACTGAGTGACAAAATGTTAGAAAGTTTTTCACTTTGTCTAGAAACAACTTATAAGCGTGCCTAATGAGCTCTTGAAGGGTAACAGAGAGAGTCATAAAGGCAAAAGCACACAAATAGTTTGCTTTTAATGACAAAAATATATTGCATATTCTAAAACATTTTTCACTTTAAGTGATGACGTTCTAACTCTGATTTTAACATACGCAGGTTTCACCAGTTCTGGAATTACTTTTTCCAGAACCATTTATATGATTTTAAATTTCAGGATATTTCTTAAAGTCCCCTCTTGAGGATATTATTCTATTTATATACTTCTCCCTTCCCTCCTGATTTCTCTTTATAAAAAGTAATTAATATTCAAAAATATGCAGGTGACACAAATATTCTGATATTTTCCGGCTAAAAATATAAATATCAGCTGTAAGGTAATTAACCAAGTTCTAAATAACATTTCAAAGGTTTCTCTTGCTTTGCAAAAAAAAAAAAGGAATATGTTTTTAGATAATCGGAAGATCTGTATTAATATTGTCAATATTGAGCTTAAAAATGAGATAAACAATTTGAGATTGATTATGAATACAGATTTTAAGGTTTATAAACACATTTTTCTATTTGATGAAAACCCACGATCAGACTTAGAATGTGGGTGGCTCATAAAAAATGACCCCTGTCTGAAACCGTTCCCAAGTACATTGAGGTACTGATTTGAAATTTGTATTTATTTCACACAAAGTATTGAACGGTATTAATCCCAACTAGCATTTATGGTGGCATTGGTGGCAGATACGTAACTGCTATTATCAAAGCCACTACATCGGCGGCTACGTCGTATATTCGTAGCTGCGACCAAAATGGGGAAAGATTTTGAGTAGCCGTGTAGTGTCTTGGGTAGTTTTTGCCATCAAAAGAGTTACTATGATGTGTTACTATAAAGTAGCCTACTGGTGAATGCGACTTATCTGTTACGAAGCTGCCTAGTCGCGGGTTCGTGGCAGCCAAGTGTTTTCCAGCGATATGTGGAACTTTTGTTAAACTTTATTCGCAGCGACCTCTTCATGCAATTTCACACTTCATAAAAATAAATGTCATGATGGAAAATAATTATGGAAGCCATTATTATTTTTTTGTTATTTACCATGCGATTTTAACGCCTTTTGTAGGTAAATTCCAAAACGCAATAGACTTTACTGAATAAAATACTGGGTTTATATGACAAAATTTTCGCCTCTCAAAACATTTCAAATTAATATATTATTTGCAATAGAAACCCATGTAGTAATAAAATAAGAAAAAAATTGCTTGAAACTGGTGAGAAACTTTAAACTATTAATCCACCGTCAAAAATAACAAAATAACTAAGGAAAAAGCTTTAGTCTAGGTATATTTAGCTTGAAAACGCCAAATGTTTGAGCCAGTTCGCTGTTTTTCTAAAAAGTCTTGAAAAAAATATGGCCGTTTAATCCGAAAAATACTTTATAGTTCCATATGCTTCCACAGAGTACCGGGAACGATAACATATATTAGGCCCATTTGGAACTTTGCCCGTTTGGAACTTTAAAATCTTCGGATTGATAAAGTGACAATTGTAACTACCCAGAGGCGACTTTATAGAAACAATAACTTTATAGTGACCTAGGAACGTAGCAGTAACCATTTTGCCACTTTCAACGCTACTATAAATTAGAAGTGGCCGCCACTACCTCGTAACTTAAAATGTTACTATAAAGTAACAAAAACTTAATGGAGGCATTATGGTAGCCCTTGTTAGTGACCGCTACTTTAAAAAGTTACTATAAAGTTTTTGGTCTTTTATGGTGTCATATTCGAAGATTAGGGTAGTTCCAGCCACTTTTTTAAAATACATATTTGTCACTTGCAATCGGGGTGTTTATTTTCCACTTTCATGGTAGGTAGGCACTAACCGGTCACTCTCGAAATATACTTCAAAGTGACTATTCCTTATAGAGTAACATTTTAAGTGGCAGGGTGGGTCTAGGAACTATACTTTAGTGGCAGTAACTTTTTAAAAAGGTCTGGGAACTATATTTGCTAGTTGGGATTTCTGGCAACAATTTCCATCATAAAGAAAATATAGGTATTTTACATTTACCATTCAAATTTACGATAAGGCATTGGTAATTTTAAACACAAACACTAACCCAAACTATCGGTCAAATTTAGAGTTAGTTTTCATATCATAAGTATTGTAGATTGTAGATTGCTAGGGAATCGTTTCGGATAGTTTCAGCCGCCCGGCACTGCTACCTTTGCAAGTATTTTGTGCATGACTCTACAACTTAATTTGTGTCAAAGAGAGGTAGGCTTCTTCCAAAGGTAGCTATTTTCTTTGGAGGTAATAGCTTCTTGAGGTGATAGCTGTACTCCTTCAAGGTACTTGAGACTTTTGCAGGGTTGGGTGGGACATTATCAGAGTAGATGTTCTGCGGTTTCAGTTGCATTATTACAAAATCTGCATTGGTCGTTTTCTGCTTTGCCTATTGCCTTTAGGTGGTATTTTACCGGGCAGTGTCCAGTGAGCAGTCCGGCGACAGTTCTAATATCTGCTCTGTTCATGTCTAAGAGCTGTTCTGCTCTTTTCGCAGAGATCGTGATAAACCTTTTCGTCTGTCTAAGTCCGATAGTTGGTCTTTTTCCCATTTGTTTAGTTCTTCGGTGATGTCCCTCTTCATAAGGCCACAGTAGAGCTATGGACCATAATATGGTCAGTGGCGTGCAGTGCCATTTAGGAGAGGGTAGGCAACATAATAGAAAATAATACAGAAGGAGTAAGCCCGCTGCAGGCGCCGCCGTAGGTAGATTTTTTTTTAGGTGCCACGCCCAAAAACGTCCATTTTGAGGCTCCAAAAAAATGTAGGCATAAAGCCTTTTCAATTCGAGTGTCGCCAAAACTATGCAAAGAAAACGCGTTGTAAATGGTTAGTGGACTGGCCTTGTTTTTCTGAGACATTTGACACATTATTTAAATCAATATACCCACGTTTACTCTACAATCTTCTCCTTCAGCAAAGAGTAAGCATAGCCAACAATACATTTTAATTTTATGACGACACCTGCAGAGCCACTAATAATTGTCATGGATTTTTTTATTAAAATATCGAGGTTTTCTTTCTAACCAACAAAACTAACCCACAAAGAAAACAACAACTCCTTGTATAGGTACTAAACTAACTAAACTTTCAGAACTATAACTAAAAGCGCAGGGCTTCAAATCCCAATCTCACACAAGAATAGGGCACATGGAACAGTGAACCTGAGATTATTCTTATTTATGGCTGGCCAATGCCGGTGTTGTATCGGGTTTCAGTTTCTTGCAAAAAAAAAATGCATGGCGTTATTAATACCCAGATATCGAAATATTAATAAATTTAGGGATGCCCCATGTACTGTAATTTTAAACATTATTAAATAATAAAGCTTTCTTATCCAAACCCTGTAATGATGTGACCGGTAATCGAATTCAAACCAATTACTGAAGCGCAAAAAACCAATAACAATATGATCCTTGGTAAAAAAGAATGTCTATCAGATCAAAATATTCATTAAAGAGAGCACATTTTGGCAACAGCACTTATCGTTACGTCGCGTCGGCCCGGACCATTTTCGCATGCTTTGTCTCTTTTCTTTTTATGTAACGTTTCATTTGGCTGTCTTTTTTCAAGCACTGCTTTTCGCTTCCATAGTAAATCCAGTATTGACGCCATTGACGGTATAAATGCATGCCTTCGGTTTGTTATGGAATGCTTTTTAGCGGATTGCCGTCCGAGAATATTATTCCGTTTAATATAGGTAGCGTAATATGAGTGGTAGACTGTGATGTTTTTCTATAATATAATTAATATTTTAATTGGCGCTTAAGATAAGCTTTTTAAATTTGGATTATACTTATTAGTATTATAATTTATATTATCGGGATTAAATTTAAATGGGAAAATATAAAAAATGTCAAAACATCAGGGTAGGCAATGCATTTGTGCTTTCATTGTGTGCACGCCACTGAATATGGTGTTTCAGCACCTTCTTTCGGATCCTAATTCTCTTTTTCTGCTTCAAAGCGATTTCACGCAAGGCATTCCACTTTTTCGTTACCCTCTATGCCTCTATGGCTAAGAACCCATATTAAAGTTACCTGGTTGCGTGTTGCTAGTTGTTTTAGGGTTTGCTTACATAGTAGCTTTGACACACACTTGAAAGCTTTTAGAGCTTTTAGAGCCGCCTGCCTGTCGGAAAATATTTAGATGTGCTAGATTAGTTTTCCTAGGATTTAGGGAGAGTACCTCCCCTTCGTTCTAATTCTTGATGATGTTTAGGGCATTTTGCATGCAGTTTGAACTTACGCCTTGATGTTTGCCCTTTATTATTACTACTAAGTCGTCTGCGTAGCCTAGAACTATAAATCCAGCTCTACTCAGAGAGGTAAGGATTTTATCCACTACTAGTGTCCACAGTAGGGGGAGAGAACACCTTCTTGAGGGCATCCTTTTACTGTGCTGACATTCCGTTTTCTGCTGTTACCAAGTGGTGCTTTAGCATTATTTCTGTCCATCTTACGATTGAGAGCTCAACTTCCCACTCTTGAAGTGCTCCTCTGATGGACTGATACGGGGTATTATCAAATGCTCCCTCTATGTCAATGAACGCAGCAAGAGCAATTTCGTTGCATTTGATTTGTCTTTTATCTAGCCAGTTCAGTGCAATGCATGTGAATTTTCCTGATATCAAGTACAGTAAAATTTTGCTTTAATTATTTCGTAATTTTTTTAAGTAATAGCACCTCAATTTTAGAGAACATTACAAGTTGTTATCAAGAGAAAAATTGATAAATCATAGGAATCACGAAAAAAATTATAATATAGAAATTAGATTAATTGTCAGAAAAAGCTGAACTGTAACAAATAACGGAAATTTAAAAATGCTCATCACGAGTCTTGTAGCTGTGTAGGAAGTGTAAGAATGTAAATCTATGATATTTAGCTGTTTAAAATGAAATAGATTTTACATTCCATGTCTCCCATAATAAACAACAAGTCCAGATTTTCTAGGGAGCTCATGGCTTCCTGCGTAATATTCTGAAATGAAGGAAGTCGCCTATGTTTTTTACTAATCGGCAATTAATGAACACCAAAGCAGATAACTTCATACAGAATTTACGAGATTGAAATGCCCGACTATATCCGAACAATGATTATGTTTTTGTTCAAGATAGTATACCCACAGAGCTCCAAGAAGACATTCAGCTGTTAGCGGGCCTTCATTTATTCAATAAAACGAGTTGCCATCGTGATTATAATCATTTCAGCAATATTAATTTGAACTCTTTAAATATTTTGTTCTTCATTTCATGAAACAAGAATATCATAAATATTAACTAAAATACAATATAATATATCTTACAGCATTACTTTGTGTATGATAAAATCATCGCTTGTATGCATTATAATGTCCACAACTATTTTTTCTACTTGGTAAAAGTTAGGAACTATTTTCATATCCTGCCCACCAATACGAAACTCGATTCATCCCAAATAAATATCTTTAAGCACCACCTTTAAACAAATCTGTTCTACAAGAAAATAAATAATTATAAATCATTTATCTACTGAGAATTCGATAGTAAAATTAATAGATATTTTAAACTCCAGTGCTTCGAAAATTGTCCTATTTTTACAGATAAAGCCTGTATCTTTTCACCGGTGTTATGGAGAAATAGCTTCATAGCTTAAATAAAGATTCACTGATGTGATTGTTGGGGAGTGCTATTTTTATTAAAACAAATAACCACCAGATAATGAAGTTTTCATTTTCCAGTCTCTCTTTCCCTCAGAGAATAAATACAGCCCATAACCGAACAGATAATGTACCAAGCAAATCGGAGCATTGTGTTGTATAAAACCAATTTCAAATTCTTTACTTCTATGTATAATTAATTATTAAAGTGTGATAATTTGGTCGATTAGCTGTCTTGAAATGAAAGTAATTCTGTGAAACAGAATATAAAATTTTCCAAGAATCCCAGACCTGTATCTCTGTATATTCTCGATGATCGACTTATTTTAGCTGACCCGGTAAGCTTAAATGGTAAATAAATACCAGTTCAACGACAAAACTAATTGCACGAAACAAAGTTTCAGCTAGATATCCTTTAAATAGGAGTTGAAAATATTCTTCCAATATTTAATTATAAATTGATTACAATGTTTTTCGAGTTGGCGTATATCATTATCTTTAAACCAGAATACTAAACTTAATTCAGTGTTAATATTTAGCATTTTTTTTCAATCCGTTTGACCTATATTTTATGTTTTATTGCCAAATAGCAAATATATAGTACATTTTCTTCTAAATATTAAAAATTCTGAAAAACTTTTAGAAACATAGCTGATTTCTCCTGAACAAACGTGTCATAAAGCCCCATCATAATATCATCACACCGTCAGCATATTAAACAGCATTTGGTCTTTTCTTGTTACTGAATGTCCGATTTTTCGCACCTCATTAATAACCGAAATCGATAAGTGTTTTTAGCAACAAAAATAGGGTATCTTTTTTTCTAAACGTTAAAAATTCTGACGAATTCTAGAAACATGACTGGTGTCTCCTAAAGAAACGCCTTATAAAGCTCTGTAAACATCATCACACCATAAGCATTTATTAAACAGCATTTGACCTTTTCCTTTTTACTGAAAATACGATTTGTTGTCCATAAATCACTACAATCGATAAGGGTTTTGATAAATTTCGGGTTGTTATTAGTTTTGAACAAATTGATATATTAGGATACGGCTTGATATAGAAAAAAAAACGTGTTTAAAGTTAGTTTAAGCTCTTGTATTTAGGATGCAACATAAATACAAATCAATTCAAAACTTGGCAATTTTGCACAAGCTTTTTACTGTTATTGGATCTACTATTTTCATTTGTAGATTTGTTCGTTCTTGACAACGCAACGGGGGCAAATTTGTTCCTGTTTTTAGCTTCGTTAGGGTCACTAAACTAGCATTTGTGCTGTTTACACCCTGGAGCCAGAACAGAATAGGCTCTACTTTCCCAAAATTGTACTTAGAGGTGGAGACATAGGCAAACATTTTAAGATAAATACACTACTTTTGCAAAACAGGTCTTAATAATATATGTTATTTTTTTAAAGTATGTATTTATTTATCACTAATTTGAATTTTGATATCTGCGATAATTTAAAAAATACTCCTTTGTACTTTAAGGATATGTCAAAAACAGCTAACTTATTGAGGGATTTTAAATCTTTACGAGGGTCCCTTTGATTATGTGCGAAAAATAAAGCTCAGTAAAAATCCACAAAAATAAAGTTCCAGAGGACCGCTTATGGACAGTTTCTGAAAATGTTAACTTTCCAAAGTTTGGGTCAACTTTTTTAACTTAATATGTTAAATTTTATAGGTCTAACATCATTCCTACGAACTTCTTACTTGATCTTCGAAACTATTTTTTTCCGCCAATTTTATCTCAATATAAGAGAAAAAAAAACAGAATTATTTCAAATTATTATTATATTGAAATACAATGGCAATTAGAAATAAAATACGAATCAACCAATAGTTAAGCATACCTTTAGGTGCAATTAATTAAAAATTATAAAAAAGATTATTCGATTAAAAAATATAGTTGGAAAAACAAAATTCCCTAAACATGATCAATAATTATTGGAGTAAAGGGAGGGACTCTTCCTAAATCCTAGGAAAACCATTCTTGTCCCGTTCACATAAAGAAGGAAGCTAGACATGAGAGCGCTCATCCTACATGGAACACAGTTAACCTTTTCCACCGAGGTAAAATATTTAGGGGTCACACTGGAGCGTAAACCTACCTGGAACAAGCATCTAGAGAACACAATTTCTAAAGCCACGGCGCCGGCGGCAATCTGAACATGCCGCAAACTAGTTGGCAAAAACCAAAAATGGTATATTGGATCTGCCAAACAATAATAAAGCTCACGGTCACCTATGCCTCACTGGTATGGTGGCCAAAAACCCAGCAGGTCACCGCTTGGACCAAACTTAATAAAGTGCAAAGGCTGATATGCCTGTGAATAACAGGGGCAATGTCAACATGCCCTACCGCAGCCTTAGAGGTACAGCTGAACATGCCTCCTCTTCATCTCAGGGTGAAGTGGGAGGCGATTATCAGTGCTCACAGGCTATTCCAAATAGGCAGATTCAAACCTATATATTCGACTGGTCACCTGCGCATCTTTAAAGCAATAAATCTGGAAAATGCCAGCACACCAAGTGACCAAATGACGGGCATATTGAACCTAGATGTCACTTTCACAGTGGTTATTGATGACCGCCAATCATGGGAGAGTTAAAAAACTACTTCAGGCCGACCACGCATCGCTGTGGTACACAAATGGTTCAAAATTAAAGAAAGGAGCAGGATTGAGCATTTCAGGTTCAAACTGAAAGCTTTCCAAACCGCCAGGCAAATACATGACCATCTTCCAAGCGGAAGTGCTTGCCATAAATATACGTGCAGAAGAGTGCCTCACACAAGGATTTCACAGAAAGCACATCTACATATTCTCAGACAGCCAGGCGACTCTAAAAGCTCTAAGCTTTCAAGTGCATGTCAAAGCTAATCTGGGAATGTAATCCAATCCTAAAATAATTTGCAACAAGCGACCAGGTAACTTTAATGTGGGTTCCTGACCATAGAGGCATAGAGGGCAACAAAAAGCAGACTGCCTGTGAAAGAAGGAGCTGAAACACCATATTATGGTCCAGAGCCCTACTGTGGCCTTATAAAGAGCCACATTACCGAAGAACTAAACAAATGGGAAAAAGACCAACTGTCGTCCTACACCATCTCTGTGAAAAGAACAGAACAGCTCTTAGACATAAACAGAGCAGATATTCGAACTGTCGCTTGACTGCTCACTGGACACTGCCCGGTAAAATACCACCTAAAGGCAATAGGCAAAGCAAAAGACTACCAATGCAGATTTTGTAATAACGCAACTGAAACCGCATAACATCTCCTCTGCCAACCCAACTTTGCAAAAGGCTCGAGTACCTTGCAGGAGTACAGCTATCACCTCAAGAAGTGAGTCAACTATCTCCTAAGAAAATAGCTTCGTTTGGAAGAAGCCTACGTCTCTTGGACACAAATTAAGTTGTAGAGTCATGCACAAAATATCTGTAAAGGAGCAGTGCCGGGCTGCAATTTTCCGTTCCCTATACATATTGGTGACCGGACTCACGAAATCGTATAGGAAACGGAAATTGTTGGCGCGCTACAAACCCTATACGATTCCATGACCTATTGTCTATACTACGTACTTATTATTTAGACTATTCGGCCAGATGCGGACCAATTTGCAAAAAATACAAATTTGCTATATTAGTCCATCCAATATAATAAAAAATACAAGGAAGGGAAATAGCTTAGAGTCTCTAATCTAAGGGAAATAGTATGCTACATTAATAAATCCAATCGAAAAAAAATACAAATAAAAGAAATAAAAAAATGTGCAATGCATGAAAATTTACATATGCGATTTGGCATGAGGTTTATTTGCTAATATATTCTCGATTAATTTTCTTTGTCTTTTCTTTTGCCTTGCTTTCTTAATGCGACCAGCCTGTAATGATGCTGACCCCCTGTAATTACTTCTTCTTCGTGCAATTGCAGTTGGTTGCACTTTAAATTTTTTTCCATTACCATGCTTACTCGCCAAGTAAGATCCGAAAAAGGTTAGTAATTGTGATGGAGTTTCAGTATTTTCCAGCCTATTGTTAAATTGTGAAAGTGTTTGCATCATATGATTGTTACAACGCAACTTTGCCATATTAGACATTTTAATGAAATTATTGGATAACCTGTCGATCTCTTGGGAAGTCCCTACATCTGCTTCAATATCTGTTTATATTTCTGTTGGTGTCTATGAAAATATAAATTTATGTATAAATACAGGGTGATCCACGGTATGTTGACATATTTCCTGTACAATATTGAAAACTGAAAAAAAGCTATGTAAAATAAGGGACTATTCTGTCCGAACCGCATTTCAATATCTATAACCGTTTTCAAACTAGAAACAATCAAAATGTGTCAAAATACCGTGAGACACCCTGTTTTTATAGATAAATTTATATTTTCATAGACACCAACAGAAATAGAAACAGATATTGAAGCAGATGGAGGGACTTCCCAAGAGATCGACAGGTTATCCAATAATTTAATTAAAATGTCCAATATTGCAAAATTGCGTTGTAATAATCATATGATGCAAACACTTTCACAATTTAACAAGTGGCGTGGCCACTCGTGCCTGCGGCACGCGCGAGGCCCTTCGGGCCTCGTTTATTATTGCCACGCTCCTATCCGTACCGTGGCCTATAATTAGAAAGCCCTTATAATTAGAGTTACCAATCGCTAGTCTAATTTTACCGTGATAATTTTCTAATTGGTTGCCATGGTAACCGACTTGTCATCGTCAATTGTTATTTTTTTTTTAATTTGACTTTTCTTTTGGCCTTAATAGGCGCTTTATTTTTTCTGCAGAAGGTTTTCCGATATTCCAAAAATTTTGTTTTTATAACCTTATTTTTTGTATTTTTTAAGTACCCTGTATAACTTATCCTTAATTTAGAATTGTTAAAATTAGCTTTTTTCCAAGCATAAAATCAAAAATAAAAAAGTTTCCTATTTGGTAACCAAATCTGGGCAGACCCGGTATAACACATTTCTTTCTGATATTAATCCTTAAGGAATTTAGGCTATATTATTTTTCGGTTGCCATTGTAACCAATTCTAGTCAGCACAAATCTTCATCACCCATACCCACATACCAAAGGTCAAGTCTTCAAATCGTATAATTATTAAAATAAATATATAAATTTAATTTTTTTTTCTTAGTTGCCATAACAACCAATTTTTCAAGAATATCTAGTTTTTTTATTCAACCCTGTAGTATATGGGCATCTTAAATAAAATAAATTGAGCGAGTCTGCTAGTACTCGAGACTGATGTGTAAAGATATCCTATAAGGACATTGGTTGTAAAAAAATTGCAACAGCACGTTGTGTTCCCAAGCGGTCACCCATCTAAGTACTAACCACGCCCGACGTTGCTTAACTTCAGTGTGCGGACGAGAAGTGGTAGTTTCAAGTATTCATCGTGCTATGGCTGTTACCCATACATTTTAGCTTGTTCATAGAATAAAAACAAACACATTCACATTTATAATATTAGGATTCTCTAATAATACTTATTAGCAGCTTCGGAGTGGATTAATTCAATTCACAAGTTCGACACGAAAATCTAATGCCACCAGGAATAACATCAGCATATGGACACAGCTTATTTACCTGGCAGACATCCTTTGATTTGGAAAAGGCAATAACCAACTATTGCAAATTTTAGAAGAGGGCTATGACAATATTGTTTTAAACGTGTGGGCATCTGAATAATACTTTTGACAGTTCGTTAAATTTCAAATAATAATATGCTTTTTATCGTCTAAAATCCGTTTAAAAACGATTTTAAATTGCAAAATTGTATAAAAATCCGAAAATCCGGACTTTTTTTAGACCAATAGCCGTGGCTTCGGACGAATTTGTAGTGGATTTTGAAGCGAAAATTCATTTTAAATTCAACCGTCCATTAAAAATAAGCTGTGCTATGGATCCAAATACACTGCGAATATAATAATTAAAAAATAGTACTTTGACGGTTCGTTTAACTTAAAATATGCTTTTTTGTCGTCTAATATCCGTTTAAAATGATTTTAAATGGCAAAATTGTATATAATACCGCCCTAGCGGCTACAATTGGTTTGCGCATTTCCGTCCCATTTGCCGAGATTTACCCTCATAGCGCCGCGTAAGATGTTTACACATCAATAACTATTTCTTGTATTCACCCCTGTAGTATATGGGCATCTTAAATAATAAATAGTTATTCGAAGAAAAAAAACCCACAATTTTTTCATTAAAAAAAATGTTTCCGCGATAGGATTCGAACCTGCACTCGAAAAATAATCAAAATAGTTATGTTAAATGTGGTAGTATAATTGACAAAAATCCTTCATAAGTCAAAAACGGCAACAATTAGAGCAAAAGAGCAAGAGAACAAAAATACGTGTCTTACCGAATACTTTAATTTGACATAATAAAAAAGAATATTATCCTTGTTTACACGGACAAAAATGGCAAAAAACGGTAACTTGTCCTGTTTTCACACCCTGTATATTAACCGATCGTAACCAAAA